>ML777126.1:1849906-1874513 GCA_009831015.1 Picea engelmannii
ATAACTCAATCCATAAAGCGTCTTCCCGTGAGGGCTTTCACCATAAGGGGACCACTTTGGAGTTCATCCATTTGTACACCTTATCAATCATGATAAGACAATAATGAGAGCATGGTTCCTCCAACCAATCTTCTAGGATAACTTAATCCGCAAAGCGTCTTCCCGTGAGGGCTTTCACCATAAGGGGACCACTTTGGAGTTCATCCATTTGTTTACCTTTGCATCGATTGGTTTCCACTTGGACATGGGTCCTCCAACCATTCTCATCAAGGGAATCATATCAATCAATTACTTGGCATCAACCAATGACATCAATCAAACCAAACCATTTACATCAATGACATATGATCCAACAATCTCCCAAGTAATCAAACAATTGGCATCAATGACAAACCATTGGCATCAATGACAACATGATCCATCAATGACAACCATTAGACACATAGAAACTTGTATAAACATTCTCTAGTGCTAGGAAATTTGAGAATTAAATTTCACTTCTAATTTAACAAATTATTCTAGCTCATCCTTGTGGCTTTGTGTTCCAAGAAAGTTAGCGACTGAATAATGTATTATTTTCTCCTTCATTTGCATATTTGATCCATTCCTACATTATCCTTGTGGCCTTGTGCATTTTTTCTTTGAGTAAAGTATATTATGGTATAAGCTCATCATTGTGAAATAATTTAAGAGAAAACAACCATCTTAATGCAAAGCAACAATTCCAGGTTGAGATGTGGTCATTCTCTCGTTCTCCAATCATATGCAATGGACATGGTTTTGCAAACTATTTCAAAGCATAGACAAACTCACAATATCAGTAGTTCAAGTCAAGTGCATGATATCAATTAGAAATCTATATGTGTATAGGAAAATCATTTAGGACATGGTTTTGCAAACTATTTCAAAGCATAGACATGCTCACAATATCACCAGTTCAATTCAAGTGCATGATATCAACTAGAAATCTATATGTGTATACAAAAATCATTCAGGACATAAGGTAGGTTTTAATTGTCCCGAAAGAAATGGAGAGAGCTAAAAATATATATATATGCAAAAAAAATCCAAACAATATTAAAAAACTATTTGTAAACAAGGTTTCCAGGCACTATGCCCCATGGATATACCCAATTTTCCAGGTCCTTTAGCTCTCTCAATCTATATCCTCCTTTCCTATGGTAAGAAAAATCTTCTATGACCGGTGTAAACAAAAATTTGGTTTCTCCTTCAAATTAAGCAATTTGTCATAGCTTAGACTAGCTTCAAACGTAGCAGAACCTGATTGAAAAACAAAGCTGACTAATAAATCCTTTACAAAAGGGCACACTGACAAAGAATACTTATGAAATAAATCACCAATTAACATTGCAGTCATGTTTGCATGAAACACTCAATGGAAAGATAGATATTGAATTAATAGGAACTCATGCTTGCTCGGATGCCTCAAATCTAATCTTTCACCTTACCATTTTCATGTCGCCAAGATCCAAAAAGAAAACGGGGATTCAACTACCTTGAATTTTATTTGGTTGGAAGAATTCTTTTTTAGTAGAATATGACTCTAGATAGGTCCTATTGACATCATGAATTTGACTATGGTGATATTTGAATGTTGGGAAAGAATATGGAAACCACAAGCATATTTGATTATGAAAATCAATTGCCTACTCTAGATTGATCCTTATAGAAAGAAATTTTCTTTCTATCATAATATTTCTTTAACTATGCATGGAAATTAGTTGTAAATATAGTTTTACCACCTCTCAAGGTTCTAAAATCTTTCTAGAGATGTCAAAATTTTCATAAGAGGATTCTACCATGCATATCTTGCAAGCAATTTTCATAAGAGGATTCTACCATGCATATCTTGCAAGCGGACAGTTCTTTTGAGGTTCAATGTTCTCAAGATGAACACTATAATCAAAAGATAAAGTTATTTATAGCACCTCTTCTAATTTGAATGAGGAATATTATGATAAATAATTTCTTCTTTCATACATCCATTGTTTTCATTTTCTTCAATGGAGAATGGAATTATCATGTCTTTCAAAAATCACCCCAACTATCATATTTTCAACACTCTCACTCCTAGATTCCATATTCAATAAAAGAAAAAGGTCCACTACATGTAATCTCTTCCAAGAAGGATTGTATATTTGGTGTGGATGAACCTTGACCAAGTTCCATCTCTGAATATCAAACAGATTTTCACATTGCACAAAAAGTTAAACGACAGGGAAAGGTTTCCCATAACCTTTCCTTCATATTGTCCCTAGTTAAACTTTAAAGTATATTCATGATCAAATTTCTCATCATCCTTATGAATTTTATTTGTTTTGCAAACCAATGTTATGTCTGTGTCGATAATTATGCTTAAACCTTAGGTTATCAAAGGAAGAATAAATGGGAGAACATCATACTTCCACCTCTAGAGATGTGCATGTTGTAACACCTTCAGATGAAATTATGGAGGTGTAGCTTTGAACATATGAAATTGAATTTTACTTCCTCTCATTATGCAAAAACGTCTCATACACATATGTTGAATATTTGAAAGGTAAGCCATTCAGTGCTACATCACACAATTCGTCATTTGGTGGCTCATGGATATTGTATCCTAACATTCTCATTAATGCAGAGTCTTCTATATTAGATACATGTTCAAAAGATCGTAATTGTGATCTCTCGCTTACTGATTTTTGTTTGTCATTGTTTGGGTTAAATTTCGAAGTGAGGAAATTTTCCTTTCAACTATTTTCAAAAGGCTTCTGCACATGAATTTATTATGTAATTAGAGGAAAACCAGACTCAAGACAATATTCAAGTCCAACAAAAAAGAAAAATATATCATTCAAAAAGGAGAAAATTCTTATGTAAAATAAACTAGAAGTAAATTAATTTACCATGAAACAAAAATAAAAAACCTAATGAAATATGTGGTTTCTTTTATTTAAAAAACATAAAAAATTTAAGCCAAAATATTATCCTGAAAGAAGGAATGAAAATAAAATCTATGTAAATTATACCCTAACCTACACTATCTCAACAAATGTTATTTGAAGTTGTAAAGCCAATGTAACCATTTCATTGCCTCAATATCTACTAGAGTATTATGGCATTGTGTAGATGTGTGTAGCCACTCATGGAGATTAACTTGTAATTTTGAAGAAAATCTAGCTAACACTTCTTCTTTGATAAGCTCGTCATTTCCTTTATTATCCATGATGATGTGTAACATTCCCTTCTACTGAGCACACTTTTATTGATCTATTCTTTGAGGACACTTGCATGCAAGTGATCCGGTTATGGTATATTATGATTTCGTTTCGATTATGAGTTATATATGTTGACGATGATGTGTTGTAACCTATTGTTATTTTCATGTATATATGTTGGAAGATGTTATCAACGAGTTTTCTAGAGTGTGCATGACACATGACAGGTTGTGGATGTCGATGGAATCAATGGACTTCATTGGAATCCAAATTGAGTCAGGGAATAGATTGTATTTGTTTGAGTATTTCATTAATATGCATATGTGTTGTATAATTGATTTCAGTATGATTTATGTATATGGATTATTAACATGGTTTTTTTCAGTGGATGTAGGCTTGACAATGCTTGTTAATCCGACTCACATAAGGAGTAGAGGGACCATGCACAAAAACCAGACATTGAGGGAGAGGTGTGAAAACGTCCCTATCACAGCCTACTAGCACTCTTGTCATGGCCCGAATGGTAGGTTAACGATTACCTAGTTCGAGAGGTACACAATGTCATGAGGGAAGATTGAGAAGGTCGCTCATGAATATTTCTAAGGGGTGTGAAATAAGGAAAAGTCATTATTCCCTAGAATCCCTTAGTCTCTCACAAGGTCGACCAAGTGGATTGTTGACTCCAAGGTTCGAAGAATTTCCAAAACTATTATAAGGCATGTGGAACCCTTGGAGCACAGGGATGTGTCTTAAATTCCATGTCGCGTAATTAAAAATCGAGTCAATAAACCCGGGTGGCCTAGAAAACATTGAAATGATTAGACCTTGTTGGAATAAAATAATTAATAAAACAATAAATTATTAATTACAAAGCCCAACAAAAGTCTAATCCTAAGTCTAATACTAATTATAAGTCTAAATTTAATTAAAGGACCAAATGGATTATGACATAAGCGAAAATATTGAGTAATATAATCAAACTCTAGGAGAAAGGGGAATACAAATTTAAAGGTTGGATAAAATTCAAATGTGTGCATGAAAATAATAAAAGGGATTTTTAAATTAGAAATAAATAAAATATGAGAGAATAGGTGTACACATAGAATAGTATATAGTTTCAAGCTACCACTAAGTCTAACTACAAGAAGAATCCTAATTCAACTCTAACTAAGATCTAGTTAGGAGATACTCATTAATTGAGAATTTGGGGAACAAAGGGATAACTAAGAGAGAAAATAGGGACACATTGAGGAATGCAAAGGAAATTGATTTTTTTAAATAAAATAAAAATGGTAATTACTTGTGCAACTTGGGGAGAGTGTGACAAGGGTGTGGGTGAATAATCATAATTAAATTATTTAAAAAGATAATAAATTTTGCATGAGGACATGTGTCTTTGGAATTGTTTTGATAAAAACAAGTGTGGTAGAAGGGAAATGAACTCATTGATCCTTGGTATTGTTATGCTGCAAAAATTATTGTGGACTGTGTTTTACTTGTGAGAGTTGGGATACCGAGCTTGAAGAAAGAGTGGAAGCTCTTCCTTGCGAGGATAGTCTTGGAGCTATTGTTTTTTGTTTCTTGTGTGTGGCCCCTTTGCGGATTGAGGGGCTAAGGGGGAACAAGACTACCCTTAGCATTGGATGGGAGGTGTAGGTGAAGTCTCTGTGATTAGCAAGAGAAAGAAGAAAATGAGCGCAAGACTTTGGGGGACATCCTCAACCCACCATTTACATCGATTTCGGTATTTTATTTTTTGAAAATTATTATTGTAACGAAAAGAAATTTTATATTGTGAATTCAATTATCGCTACTAAATTTTGTTGAAATTTTGGAACTATTCTTGTCTTGATCGATACAACTATTGAAACTCCCGAAGAGAGATATTATTGGATTCATTGTCAAACAAATGAAATTGAAAAGTAGAACTCATTGATTTATATTATCATTTTCCATTTAAAAATTTCGAATTTGTATGATTGTTATTATTATTGCCAGCTCGAATTTAGAATGTCGATGGTATGATTATAATTTTCTAATTGAAAAGTTTTAAGATTGTTGGATCATTGTACTCTATTCCATTCTGGAAAATGAAATTTTTATAGTCACAATAGAGTATTTCTTTGTTTGAATGATTGTCGTTATGGTCGCTGTGAATTGATCATAGCTTTGGAATTCAAATTGATCCTTTAGTTATCAGTTTTAATAGGTTACAATCTTTTAGTGAAATGAAATGGATCTTTGTGTATATTTTCTTATTCCCAACTCAGGACTATTGTTGGAATCTTTTTATAGTTGATTGCATTCCCGAAATATAGCCTTAGTTGGTCACTATATCATAGGTTGCAAATTTGAATCCAGAGTTGTGTTGTGGATATATAAATATTTTAAGAATCTAGAATTTGGGGATTCACGTTGAAATTGATATACACTTACATAGATATATTATCTCGATAGTTTCTAGTAGCTTCCTTGATTTCTAAATCAAAAGTTTGGATTCGTTGTCGAGTGATATTCCTTTCACTAATAGTTTGGTGCACTGTGTAATTCTTGTATTGTTTGAAGGTTCAAAATATTATAGGGTCACAACAACATATTTAACCAACGACCAAATGTGTATAGTCACACCATTTTCCTTCAACAACTAATATAAATTTCCATCCTGATCATCAGATACTTTAATTGCATATTGGAAGTTAATATGTAATATCACAATGATATTAATTGCAGATGAGGAGAATTTGTTGGATATTGTTTTTAAATCATAACTCATAGATATCATAATATATGGTAGCATCTCTGTAAAGTTCTGGGAAAAATCAAATTTTTAAAATCGTGTAGTTTTTACCCTTTGTTGAAGGGGAGTAAAGCCATGAAGGAAAGGAAGACACAACAATCGTTGGATTGGATGTGGAAAAAAATCATGGCATTGGATCAAACCCAGACCATAGGAGACTATGAACAAATATGATCAGAACCCAACTGTTGGATCTGAGGGCAAGAGAATGTGAGTCATAGATCTCACATTTCAAAGATTCAACACTTCAACTACCCAGGAGATTTTGGAGGTAGTTGTTGCAGATTGGTCGGAGCCCCAAAGCTCCAAAGCACCAGAGTTAATCATCGCCATCAATCAAATAATGGAAATATCATTCATAGTTCTCCTCCCTTCACTAATTCAACATTCGGTTGTTTAGGAGGTTTCATGTATTGGAGTCTTGGAATTTCCTGAAGCCCGGAGTCCCGGATTAGATCTCAGTCGTATATCGTCAAGGGAGGAGAAACCTCGTGAGACTTGAGATTTGACATTTGAAAGGACTGGTAGTGGAAGGACATGGTGAAACCTACAACCATCGGTCACGTCAACTTTATGAACGAATTCGGTCAGTAACCACTTTGAGATATTGGAGTGTTGCATTGGTGAATGTTCACAGAGCACCAAAGTTATGGAGCTCTAAATAGAGCCTTTCAGTTAAGAGATCAGTTCTAGCCCGAGGTCATGCGATCTTCCACCGAGGAAAAGGGGATAAAACATGTGGCTCAATTCTGAGGAGTAAAAGGGGCTTAGTATAAGCACCCGTGGATTTTTTTGGACCTGCATAAGGAAGATAAAAAGGGAATTTTTGCATCAGAGAGGGATCCGAGAGATAAATAAAACTCCATAGGAAGATCCTAGATCGAGAAGTCACCTGCGCACATCTTGTTCTTACTCTGTGTAGTTTTCACTAACTCTCATGAGCTTGGGACTTTCAAAAGGTCCGTCTACGCACTCTTTGCGTTGACACTATGAACACTATACACTGTGTCTCCAAAAAGAGAAAATTTGGAACTTAAAACAAAATATTAAAATCCTTATAAAAAATAGACAACACACAAATGGAGAATTACTTCATCACATTATATTTTTAGTTTCATAAAGTACAAAACAAGCTTACTGTCTCCTCTCAGGGTTGAAATCTTTTCTCTTTCTTTCTCTTTTAATATATATATATATATATATATATATATATATATATATATATATATATATCTCTTCCTACTTGGATGTATGATGAAGGGTTGTTACTCTTATTTCCAAGTAAACTTGAGTAAAGTTTCAATATGTCATGAATGATATATTGCCTACTTAAGGGTTTCTTGTTTCCAACTGATTATGCTTATGTCATGATATTAATGAAATTCTTTTATATTATTTTAGTAAGGTAATGAATTATTGCATTAGCATACAATTGCATTGTGTAAGTGGTGACCATGTTACAAGACTTTTTGTGAACTTTGAAGAATTTGTAGTTAAGAATGTTGTTAATTTTAGTTGAACTTTGGAATAGACTTAAGTTATGGGAATTGGATACTTCTTTGTTCCTCAGAAAATTTGCCAGTCCTGAGACCTTAAATGGTCAAAATCAATCGAATGAATCCTGGTCTTATGAATGGAAATGTTATTTGATAATTTCCCCCAAAATGTACATAACACTCCACCATGCTCATTTAATTCATCACACACACCATCTATCAAAGTCAAGAAAGTATTTAATGCTTCTAGATATTTGTATGCAATATAATTTACATATTCAATAAACATTCAATTAAATAGTTAATAATTTACTTTAATAATTAATATATTAATTACTTATACTAGTGTACATGGGTATGGTATGTGTGCATAGCTAGCGGACAAATATCTCATGCATGTACTAAAGATAAGCAATCATTGCCTCCAGTGCATAGTTCTTATATGATCACCAAGACATGTAGGACAATAGATCAAGTAATGCGTCATTTAGTAATCTTAAGGAACTAAATTACACCAATTCATCAATAAATCATTGTCACACTTAAAATATCATTAGGAAATCAAAGAGGGTTTTAAACATGGTAGGAACCACGTGAGTAAACAATAGTGGCATCTCTAATTCTCAATCAGTATTCTCAACTAACATCAAAGCATCATTCCTTCCTAACCTACTTCCATCTTCCATCCTATCATTTCCTCTGTTGGACTAACATGGAGCGTCACCTATATTGACCTAACTCCAGATAGAACCCATAAGCGGAAGTGCCATACATCTCGACAAAGCTTCCCCAATAGGCAACTAGCAGTCGTCATCACATGTCTAGGGGAGAGTGACTTCACACAACCCTCCCCCGACTCTAGGTTTTGGAGGATAAACAATGGGAAATACCTCCACCCCTCCTCATAGAACTAGGGTCAACACCCTACATCGAGCCATACCATGCAACTATTGTTCTTAGAGTCACGTCATTAAACAACCACTCTGGGAAAGTCGTGTGTCCTATCAAAACCACACTTACCAAAGATCATAGAAATATTTGAAACCATAAATTAAATCAAAAGTACAACTTATAACATACACTATCTTCTTGAAGTCTATGACATCCTAGTTATCTCAATACTACAGTCATTTGGCTATCACATAGCTCATCATCCTATAGGTTAGTTCACCAATAACACATATTGATGCAGATACATCAAACATTTTTATAAGAATACATATTTTCATTGACGCTCAATTACGAAATGTATTCCTATTTGCATCATGCATTGCATCTATTATACATTCATAACATAACTTGAATTGGTATACATGTATCGAACTTACCCATTTTAATTTTCATGTTTAAATAATCAAATAACTATCTTTGTCACGAGCATATATCATGTAACATACAAATAGGTCTAGAGGTACACATCTCAATGTCTAACAAAGTCTAACTGACTCCAAACAAATGCTAAACTTTGAATTATTAAGATTAGTAAACAATAATGTTCTAACTACCTAAGGTCAAAATATGGGGCGTTACAAATATCCTCATCATTTTGTAATTTATTCCGTAAAAGACATAAAGGCACCACTACATCATACGTCGGTGTAGTTTTCTATAAGTGGACATTATCAACCAAATTTTTATAGAGGGTATAGAAATTTTTAGACACTGGAAAGGACTTGATTTATTTGATAAGAGATTTTGAAAAGATTGCAATGTATTGATTATTCTATTAAAATTTAAGGTGAATAATTTCTTCTATAAGATATTTTGCAAAGATTTCAATGTATTCATTATTTTGTTGAAATTTAAGGTGAATAGTTGGTACAATTTCAAAAGAAACATCATTGGTTTGTTCCCACTTTGAACATAAGGAGTTTTTAAATTATGATGGAAATTGTTCTCTTTCAATGACGTAGTACTGGTTAGATATCATGTCTTCTCCATCCTCCTTTCTTAGATTTCCTAACTTTCTTTGGAGGATATAAGTTCTATGTTTTTCAACATTAACATATCAATCCAATTTACAGTAGTCCTAGAAATTGATTCTTTATTAAACACAAGTTTGAAATCATCCTTAAAAACATTTCCCTCAAATTGTGCTTTGAAATCATATTGTGGAGTGGAAGAGGCCCGAAGATTGCCATGCAGGGTGTCTATGACTAGAATGATTTCCTTCTGATTGGAGGTGGTTTAATTATCATTATGTAAATATGAAATAGAGTAATGAGAAATAATTTCTTGGAAGTTAGAAACCTTTGCATTCTCTAGATTGTTTTCTTCTACGATATTTTTCAAACTAGTGCTTCCAAAATTACAAGTTGCTTGATTGTTTTCTTCTACGATGTTTTGAAAACTAGTGCTTCCAAAATTACAAGTTTCAATGAGAGGAAAACAATTTTATTATTGTGACTCTGCCTCCCCTAATGGTAGTTCTAATGGATTTGTATGAAAAAGAATTAGGGTGATATATCTAGTAGGAAACAACCATGATGTTGCAATATTTTCTCATCATCTAAGAGAAACTCATCTTCTTTAAGGATAGAGAAAAAGTATGAAAACTAGTCATGGACTTCTTTGTTAGATATTTTGTCAATTTCAGGAAACTTGTAGTAGATTTTCATATCCCTTTTACAAAAATAATTCAACAGTTGATTTATATTCATACATATTCCTTGAAGCTCACTGCAGAGTTCTTCATATTCATACTTTCCATGAGAAGTGATAATGGCTTCCATGAATTATATCCACGTATGAATTGATTTGGTTAGTAATGTCCTATACCAATCCTTTTGTTATGACCCAAGGGGGGCCTTGTGTTATGACCCAAGGAGGGCATATATCATGTCATATCATATATATTTAACCTCATACATGAATAATAGGACAACCTCCTGCAAATAACCAAATACATTGCCACATCGCAATTCACATTTTTGAATAATTAATACATGATCTATATATACCTATTCACACACTATACGTGAGGTCCTTTTATTATTAGGGTGACCCTATTACATATAAATTTACACATTAAATGTGCATTTATCCCCATATATGCTCCCCCTTGAGGTCATATCATATACATTTAACTTGATATATTCCTCCCTTAGGTCATAACAACTTGATTCCTCCTTCCAATGCGAGGGTAAACAATCAACATATTTTGTTGTACTACACAATGTTAATATTATGGTGTGTAATGTTAAATTGATTGATACACATGAATGTAAGGACTTTCCCTTCACTATTGAACTTAAAATTTGACAAGAGATTAACTATAATTTTCAGGATGCCACCTGATGGTATTGAAAGACTCAAAGGGTGAACTCATACAAAAATATGGAGAGGATCCATGGGTTGGTTAAAAAAAATTCTTGAAATGGCTCCACATTGGCAGGATTGTCATCTATCCCTCCTTCTGGCACTAATTTTGTTGACTAGTTGAAATTATCTATGACAATAGTATCATTTCCATATTCCAAATAGTGTGAGGTCTAATTGGGACTTCTCACCGAGTGTAATCCCTCCAGATGACATAGGTCATTTCAACTAGTCAATGAGATCTAAGGGATATTGATAAATCATTAATATAGTGGTTTTCTTGATATTGATGCTATTTCAAGAAGGAAGAGGTGAATAATGGTAAAGTATTTTCATGTGCCTTCCCTCTCCATTTTCAACCCTTTCTTTTGTTGATGTGATTATCACTATAAACAACTAGTGCATCTGACACTACCCCAATTTTAGCAATATGTCATGTTTGTCGCATCAATGAACTCGTAACCATTATTGAAATTGAAAACAATTGGGTCCAACTTTATACTTCACATTGTAAGCTTCCAAAAATTCTTATACTTTACTACTCCAAAGACACATAAAACACTAGCGAGGGGAGTATGCGACATAACGTCGAACATGTGAGTGTATTGGAAATTTGATTATATCATATTTTCTCTTGGTAATTTTTTTTTCCTTTTATTTTCCATTGACAGAGGATGTATGCATTCCCAAGGGATATAAAAATATTAGAAAGATTCCTACGAGAGACCGTGTAACTTAATGAACCTTCCCAAAAGAAACCATGTGACAGGGATCACACACGGTGCATGTTCTTGGAGGCGAGTTGCATGGCATCCATGATAGCTCACAGGATTAGAACCAATGACTTGTGGGGACTAAACCACCATATTTACCCAATCAACTAAGATAATACATATTTATTTTCTTATTTCTCTTCTCCAATTTATGGTTCAGATAGTACATAGATTTCTTCATATTTCTCTTTCCCAATTTCCAATATGAGTCTTATTGCAGATATTTTTAAAAATATCGTTACTTTTAATAATAAAATGTGACAAAATGTAACAACCCGCTCTTGCATGCACTGAGCGAACCTATTCTTTGAGGACACTTGCATGCAAGTGATCTAGGTCATTATACTATTGGTCATTTCGATTATGATTATGAGATATTGTGGATTTGATAATATGTTATTTTTTTGTATTTACATAGACAGGTGCTATTGACTGGGTTCTCCTGAGTGTGCAAGACTCTGGACATTGAGGATGTAGAGGCATCGATGGAACCCCTTGGACCTTGGATCGAGTCAGGGAGTGGACTATTAGGGTTTGAATGTTTTTGATGTGACATATGTACATATGATTAGATGTTATGATGATTGAATATTATTGTTGACATGATTCATTGATGGATGCAGGCTGACGATAGCTTGTCAACCATACTCACATTTTGAGTAAAGGGGGCACGCACGACAAACAAAGACATGGAGGGAGAGGTGTGGTAGCATCCCTGCCACAACTTACTAGCACTCCCGCCGTGGCTCGAACTGTAGGTTAATGATTACCTAGTACGAGAAGACCCACATTGTCGTGAGGGAAGACTGTGATAGTCGCTCATGATGATTCTAAGGGGTGTGCAATAAGGAAAGGTCCTTATTCCTTAGAGGCCCTTAGTCTCCCACAAGATCACTTGACAAAGTATTGAATCCATGGGTTTGACGTCTACCAAATCTAGTCAAGAGGAGAGTGACACCGTTGGAGCACATAGTGAATCTTGAAGGGCACGTCACACAAATAAAATAGAAAGAAGTGAGTGGCACCCTTGGAGCACGTAGTGCGTCTTAAATGGCACGTCGCGCAAAGAAAACGGAAAAAGGCGAGTGGCACCCTTGGAGCACGTAGTGCGTCTTGAAGGGCACATCGTGGAAAGAAAACGGAAAGAGGTGAGTGGCACCCTTAGAGCACGTAGTGCGTCTAGAAGGGCATGTCACGATTTTAACTGATAAGTCAATAAACCTAGTGCCTAGAAAACTATGCCTCCTTAGGACTTTGTCGACCTTAAAATGAATGTTGTGATACAAAAAGTTTAATAAATAAAAGTTCCCTTAAAAATTGTCACCCGACCTAGTGAAATTAAAACCTAGGTCTAAGTAGAACATGTGGTTAAAGAAATAAATAAATAAACATGTAACAAGAAGGTGGGTAAGAAATTCAAACTTAATTATTAAAGTTAAAAAAAAAAATTATAATGGAGGATTAAATTTATTAAAATGGTAAATGGTTGTTTTATATACACTTGCTAAATTGATTTTTAGTAAAAATGGAAAAAGGGGGAAACTTAAAGAAAAAGTTGAATGCCTAACTTAGTAAGGAATCTAACATTTGGAACTTTCTATTTATGAACTCAGCAAGGAATTAAGTAAGGCGTAATTCATTTAAGAATTGTAAGGGAATAATGGGACACCGAGAAGCGTTTTTAGGAACGCTTTTAGGTGGGTGAGGGAAATAGGAATATTTAATTAATTAATATATTTATTTTCTGGGGCAACTAGGGGATCGGGCAACATGTGTACAAGGAAGGTTTTTCCTAATTAATTAAATAAAAAAGGAATCTAATGAGGGTTTGGGAAACTAATGAATATGAAACTCTACAAAATATATGGTAGAGGAGGAGTATGGATCACACTGTAAAAATTTATCTTGAATGAACTTTCTCTTGTGGGAGTTGGGATACCCAACTCAAGTAAGGAGTGGTAGCTCGACCTTGCGAGGTGAGCTACGTGCTATCATTCTCTGGTATCGTGTGCGTGACCCCTTTGTGGCTCAGGGGGGTCAAGGGGAAGAAGAGTACCCCTAGCCTTAGTTGGGAGGTATCGGTGAGGTCTCAACGGTCAGAAAGAGAGATCTGGATGGAGCGAATGCGTGGGAGGAAATATTTGCCTTGTCGTCTTCGGTAAAGGTACAGTGGTTAAAGTTGTTACTTGTAATAAAATTAAATTTTACACTTGTTTATTTTATTGTATTTGGATGACGTTTTCATTGCCATGTGCTTTCCTTGAGAATTATGTTATCAATGTAATTCCCTTGTCGCTTGATTCATCCTGTAAGACACCTTTCTATCCAAAATATCTTTTATTTCTAAGTTATTGTCTAATTGCGCGTGGCCAGAATGAGCCCCAGACTCAAAACCTTGACCATGCTTTTATATCTCCTGCCTGCATTTTATTTATTCCTTGACTGTGTTTACTTTTATTATTTGTTCTCCATGGAGGAGGTCTGGTTGCAGATTTGTGTTTTTATCTTTCATTCCTTTATCCTTCAAATTATTAGTCTGTGCCTGAGCAGTCGGCGAGGAGCCGAATCGACTGTATTTCACTCTGGTGTTAAATATTTAGGTTCGAATGCCCTGCTTTCTTGTGCAAGGATAATAACTATAGGATCATTTCTCTGTCCAGCCAGGAATTCTCTCCTCGGTGTTTATTCCCCTTATCCTATGTGATTATTATGGTTTATTCTATGCAAACTCTTTCTTCCACACAATGATTTTGGGGATGACTCTCCAGTTCACCAAACGTTTTATCTCCTCTATGACTTGCATCCGTGTTTATTTATTTTATTTTATTTTATTTTATTGCATGATGATTGTGTTGTTATTACTTTGTTTTTATTTCTTCTTGATGACTGCACTTTTATTACTGTGCTTCTTATTACAGCGTGATTACTGAGTTTCTTGTTAAAACTGCATGGGAGAACTGTATGGCAGCACAAGATATGCGATATGACCCTCTGTAACTAAGAATGGCATAGTAGACATTGTAGACACGTTAAAAAATAATGGACATAGCCATTAAGGCATGCAGAGAGAAGGGACGAATTCATGCTATCTCTTCGGCCTTTGTTTTAGGGTTCCATTGGAACTACCAACAATTTGAACAACTCTGTGGCCATGGATAATAACATGTTGTACACAGGGACAAAATGAAGGCATTGATTTAAATATCTTCATCCTTGTATTAATTAGATTAACAAACAAAACTCCCGAGCTATTGAAAAGTCTATTCATAACAACTCCAAGTGGAATTCAACCTATTAATTGATGGTGACCACATGAAATCTTAGCACTTGAAGAGTTGAGGCGTTGTTGATCTCCAACAAACAAAACAAAAAATCATAGCGTACTGATGTTACTAGAAATTGGGTTGTTGGTAACATGTCTATACAAAGAGAACTAATGTTTTTCAGTAGACATAATCGGACTAGTCTGTTTCTTCTTTTTTGTGGTAAAAAAAATAGTTTGGATTTCTTCATTGCAATACTCAGCATCGTTCGGGTTTTGAGGGAATGAATTTTGATTAAAGGCATGAAAATGATGTCGATTTCCATAACAAACCTCCAAGCTCCTATCCCCTATAAATTCCTAGAACTGTGGGACGTAAATTTACAAGAATTAGTAACAAGGTCAAAGTCGTAGACGAAATGAGAATTGTTTTTCCGTTTAATCTGTTATGCTTATATTCAATTGAGGAGTGTCCTTCAAAATGTTAATGTGATATTCGATGGGTATAACTTGTCGTTCAACAAGCATGGGAATCGTTCTTGTCACAACTCTTTTATCCAGGACAGGAGTGATTACAAATTGATGATGATGGCTTCCAGATAATGCATTAAATGTTTTAGAATTTAAGACACACACATAAAAATGATTTGATTCAGATATTGTGATTAAGGAATTGATAATCTCTTCAAGATAATACTTACAGCTCTATGCATTAACATCTTCCATGCATTGGAAATTAGAGTCGTGATGCCCATACCAGCTTACTTAGTTTTCCTTCCCTTGCTTGTATTCAGGGCCTTAATTCTCACACCCAACCCTTAATGACAAACTCCCTGCCAGTGTTAATTTAAGACTGAGATAACATATAGTGTGTTCCAGTAAGTAGTCAGTAATTAAGTTTATTTCCATTTTGATTTAGAATGAATTTAAGACTGAGATAACATATAGTGTGTTCCAGTAAGTAGTTTAGTAATTAAGTTTATTTCCATTTGATTTAGTATTAATTTAAGACTAAGATAATATAGAAATCATGATTCAGTAAGTAGTATAATAATTAAGTTTATTTCCATTTTTTATTTAGTATTAATTGAAAACCAAGATAATATAGAAGGAATGGTTCAATAAGTTGTTTTAGTAATTAAGTTATCTCAATTTGTTTGACTGTTAATTTAAGATTTACTTGGTGCGTTATCCTTAAAATAGGGAGAAGCGCTATAGAGATTTCCTCTATAATATCACTTGGAACATGAAAGGATATATGTATTTGTTTCATTATTTATAACTTATTATTTGAAAGGAGGGGATGTTGAAGAGCCTTTAGACGTACCAAGAATGTTCAAGAGCCTTTAGACATACCAAGAATAATAATAAAAAGGGTATTGGGGTTAGACTTACTCTTGGGGTCAATAATAGAGGTATTGATTTAGATTGCATTTTATAAGAAAATGAAGGGGTTGCTTCTCAATGAATGATTGAGTTTTGTATGTTAGACCTATGCACAATCAGATTTTATGGATAATTGAATGATGGATCCCAACCTTTATTTGGGATATAAATTTGTCATTGAATATTGGACTAACCACCTTTTGCGCCATTAAATTCTAATGAATGATTGAGGTAGACATCAAATATATTTCGCTTATGATTTTTAGGTTGGGTGGATGGTCGTTATACATTTATCTGCGTAAATGTTCGTAAATGGATTCAAGATTCATGATGTGATAACACACTATGAGTTTATGTTTTTATGTCACTATGAATTTTTTTTGACGTTATTGTCCTAATGAAGGAAAATAAATCAATTTTGTTGTACGTCGCTTTTTGGTCAAAATGACGGGAGATGTTACATATGGTATCACAGCGGGTTCAACCCTGTGACTGTGGATCACCATGCTTTCCACTGCAGTAAACCCTTGAGTAATAACCTAGCGCTAATTAAAATTTTAACTTGTCCATGCGGTGATCTTGATTAGAGGATGCCACAGAGGTTCGCAACGTGGTATCGTGGAAGGAGGTACGATGCCTCTAGAAGTTCCCACGCTCTGGGAGTCTAACACCCAAGGGAAAGAACAATTCCTTTAGTTGGATTCAAATGTCATAGGGGATGATGATGATTTGACAAGGTCGTTCCAGGGAATGTCATAGGCTTTGATTCACTATCTATACTGAGATGAGGCCAGGGCGTCTATACCCCTAAGGGTCCACAGGTCACCCCAACCAGTACCATTAGCATTCACCGAGAACTCGAGAGGGATAATTTCCCAAGTCCAAGAGTGTCACGAATGGCTCAGCTGTCAAGGCATCACTGGAGAAAAAGATGATGTGCTTCATGCTTTTTGATTATGATGTCTAGCATGAAGGTCTGCAGGGTGGTCTTTCAACTGAAGGGTAGTTCTCTTCTATGATGGAAGACACTCCTACCACAATTGAAAATGGCATTCGAAGATGTGTCATGGGAACTGTTTGAGGAACAGTTCCAGGAGAGGTATCTTTCTTAGGAATTCATTGAGTGTCATCTCAATGAGGTAAACTCTTTGCGACATGGAGGTCGTACGGTGCCTAAGTACAAGGCCCATTTTATGGAGCTCCTTCGGTATGCTCCACATTTAAATATCAAGAAAATTAAGGTCAACAGTTTCATGTTTGACCTTAATGTCAGCATTCGTGTAAAGTTTAGGATTTTGATGCCTCAAACCTTGCATGATGTTGTCCAGAAATCCCTCATAGCAAAGGAGGAGCTTATCAGTGGGGGTCAGAGTAAGACTCCAGCAAGACCAGCGGGACAAGCATCTTCTACTGCACAGCAACATCAGACACCAGCTAGACATTCACTAGGATAACATGGATTCCAGAGAGGATCCACTTCCACTACACCTCGGCAACTAGCGCCTCAGTAGAAGATTCCTTACTGAGGACCACAGCGCCAATAACGACATTTTAGGCCTGTTCAGTAGAACAGACCACGGTTCCAATCTGGTGGACCATCAGCTTCTACTTCGGTTACCAGGAGTATTGGACTGAAGAAAGGGTGTTGGAATTATGGGGAACCACATTACCAGCGTGACTACCCAGTGGAGAGGACTAGAGCATCTGTATTAGCCAGACCCACTACCGTGGGAGATTTGGGCATGGCCCATCGGATTCATGTAGCGATGAATAACCGCCAGGCAAAGCACCAGTCGACTGTGCTCGAGACATCAGCTATCATTGATGACCACACCCTTAGTATTTTGATAGATCTAGGTGCTACAGAGAATTTCATTTCTGGTGCGGAGCTAAAATGAATTAAGGTAAAGCCAGTCGAACATGATGAGTTTCGCTTTGTAGAAATGGCTTCGGGAGCCAAACAGAAGGTTGGTGGGAAGGTTACGGGCTGTATCCTTAACCTGGGAGAGTTTGTCACTAGGGACAACCTGTACATCACAACCATAGGGTCTTATGACATCGTGATCGATATGGACTGGTTAGAATCGCATGATGTGATACTCGACTGTAAGACGAAACAGTTGAGCTTGGTTGATGATGAGGGACAAAGATGCGTGATTGTAGGTTGGAACCATGGAGTCTCCCTGAGGTTCATTTCTTCCTTGTAGCTATGGAAGAGCATGCGCAAGGGATGTAAATTTTATGTGATCCTTACGTTAAATGAAAACGACGTGGCAGAAGGACTAGAAAACCTTCTGGTAGTATGAGAGTTTGAGGACATCTTTGCTGAGGAGTTACCTGGGATGTTGCCTAAGGGGGATTTGGAATTTACCATAAACCTGAAAACGGGGACTAAACTAATAGAAAGAACGCCTTCTCGGATGTTGACCCCGGAGTTAGAGGAGTTGGAAATGCAATTGAAGGAGTTGGTGGACCGAGGACTTATACATCCAAGTGTGTCACCGTGGGGTGTTCCTATTATCTTCATATGGAAGAAGGATGGTTCGTGGAGGCTCTACATTGACTATTGTCAATTGAACAAAGAAACGATCAAGAATCAATATATGTTGCCAAGGATTGATGATCTATTTGATCAGATGAAGGGTGCAATGGTGTTTTCAAAAATTGAATTGAGATTAGGGTATCAGCAGTTACAGATCAAGGAGGATGACATCCCTAAGACCTCTTTTAAGATGAGGTTTGGACATTACGAGTTTACTGTTTTACCATTTGGACTGGAAAATTCCCCAGGGGTATTTATGAGTTTGATGAACGGGGTGTTCCACGAATACTTAGACATGTTCGTCCAAGTATTCATTGACGATATTTTGATTTACTCTCGGATGATGGAGTAACATGACAAGAACCTGCGCATGGTACTACAATGTCTACAAGAGAACAAATTGTTTGGGAGGATGTCTAAATGCTCATTTTATCAATCAAAGATTCACTACTTAGGGCATGTCATCTCCGATGAAGGTATCGTTGTGGATCCGACAAAGTTCGAGGCTATTATGGAATGGCCTGCACTAACAAATGTACCAGAAGTGCATAGCTTCTTGGGTCTAGCAGGATACTATCGACGGTTCGTCGAGGGTTTTTCGAAGATAGAAAATCCGATCACAAAATTGCAAAAGAAGAACAAGAAGTTTGTTTGGACCGAGAAATGCGCGGAGGAATTTCGGAGGCTCAAGGACCTATTGAAGAAAGAACTGATACTAAAAGTCCCTAACATGGATGAGGAATTATTGGTATGCACCAATGCATCCAAGGAAGGCTTAGGCAGAGTCTTGATGCAAGACGGTCGAGTGATCGCTTACTTCTTGAGAAAGTTGAGAAGGAATGAGGAGAACAATGTGACATACAATTTGGAGTTGTTAGCCATTGTTTATTCCTTGAGAGTTTGGAGACACTACCTTATTGGACGAAAATTTGCACTAAAAATGGGCCACTGTGGTCTACAACACATTTACACAAAGCAACTTGAACGCGCGACAACAACATTGGTTGGAATTTCTTAGCGAGTATGATTTCGAGATTACTTACATAAAATGAATAGTGGACATAGTGGTGGATGCATTGATTTAGAGACCACACATCATTTCGGTGATGCCCCTTCAAATGAATCTACGTGAAAATATCCTAACTTTACAACGTGACGATGATTGGTACAAAGAGGTCAAGGATTTTCGGACAAAACACAATGATGGTACATAAATTAGAGGGATTTACTATGGAAAATGACAGATGGTTGAGATTTAAAATTTGAATTTACGTACTTCCCAACGATGAGTTGAGGAGTTTGATCCTAAACGAGGCTCACAGATAAGTGTACATGGCTCACCTAGGAGTGACGAAGATGAGCGCAGACCTTAAACCCTTATTCTTCTGGAAAGGAATGACACCATCGAGCCATTAATGGCATTGACATTTGTTACACATATTTGTATAGTGAAATTTATATATGAGTCCTTCACACACACACACACACGATGCTCAAACCGATACCATATATGATCGACACTAATACACAAGGAATTCGTTTTCAATCCAAAATGGCAATTGTGGGGTCACCCACAAGATACCAGTGTTCTCCTTCTGTGAAGTCCAATAGTTGTTTGTTCCACTATTGGTGGTCTAAACTGAGGGGTGATTGGTAACATGGAATATAATAAGATGAGTCTAGAACAAATGGATTTTGTTATCTTAAATTTTTTCCATTTCGATTTGGAAATGTTAAAAATAACACAATGTTTTATTGAATAGTTTTGTTTAATTATTATTTTTTTCACTAAATACATTAAAACATTCACATATGATTCAAAAATATCATTAATGTTAAAATAAATTTAAAACTCCATTAATGTTGAAACTTTTATAAAGTTATAATCTACATAATATAAATTACAAATCCTTAACTATGAGCATTTGAAATTTACTAGCAATCCACAAACCTCATATCTTATATAAGAGGTTTAGGAATTTGGGAATGTAGAAAACACTTTACAAAAACATCTTTTGTCCCATAAGCATAAGCACCCTAATTCATTTGAACTTTACTAGAAATCCACAAACCTCATATCTTATAGAAAATCTCTAGGATCATTTGAAATTTACTAGCAATCCACAAACCTCATATCTTATAGAAAAGATCTAGGATTTTGGGAAGTAGAAAACACTTTACAAAAAATGGATGCTATTTTGTCCCATGAGTATAAGCACCCCAATTCACTTCGTCATTTCCTTTCATTTCCTTTCCTCGCTTCAAGGTATGCTAGTTACGACGAAGGCATTTTTTAAGGGATGGTTCCCCTCACAACCTTCGTCTCAACCTTGAACATTGGTTTAGATCCTTTTAAAAATCGCCATCTATCATGTCCAAAACCTCTAGGAAACTACCATCTTTTATGTCCACAACCTCTATGAATCCACCATATCTCTATCTATATTTATTTGTAATTCTCATTATTTGAATTGTCCTATGTTCCTCATTGCTACCCAAATCCACCTTCAAAGAGCAGTGGTGGAGGAATTACTTGCACATACCAGCATCGCAGGAGGAGGATCTGCAAATCTCTGGTTGAGCAACTCCTTGGGAAAAAAGAAACAAACAAACAAAAAAATATATCAATGACACTCGGCAATATTTATCCTTGGTCTTCAAAAACATGAAATCCCATGAGTTCACCGCCATATCCAGTCATGAATTTGAACAAAAATGCTACAAAATTATGCAAAATGAATAGAAAATATACCTTATGTCGAATATCGAGAGGCAAAAAATATATGATGGTGTTTTTATTCCACATTAATGCAGTATGTCAACAATTTATTTGTTCCTTCTTCTTTGGAGTCTCAAATTCTTTGTGTATTAAGAAAGATCTTTCCACTTTTCAGTTGGAATTGATTTTCTACTGGGGGGTCGCAAAGCAAACCATGGCACTTTATGGATACCACCCTCCTTCCATCACTTCTTCTCTAAAAGAAAAATCTAAAAGGTTCAAGCAGTGGAAGATCACATCGAGAATCAACAACAGGTTCTCCAAATCTTAAAGGACAATCTAACCATGGCACAAAATCGCATGAAACAACAAGAAAATCAACATCATAGTGAAAGAACTTTTGAAGTACGGGATTGGTTTTTTTTAAGACTACAACCATACAAACAGATGTCCCTCAAGCAAGCCAAGAAGGATAATAAATTATCTCCAAAGTACTATGGCCCTTATAAGGTGTTGAAAAATATTGTTACTATGGCATACAAATTGGCGTTGCCTGCATCTTCACAAGTACACCCAGTTTTCCATGTTTCATGCTTAAAGAAGGTTATAGGAGACAAGATCCTAGTTCAAACTATATTGACAGAAATTGATGAGGAAGGAAAAATCATATTGGAGCCTAAAGCCATCACTGACACAAGAATTCACCAGCTGAGGAAACCATGGCCCTTTTGCTACTCTGCGCATACGGTGATTCCGACTTACGACTGCTCGCCTGTTCATCGATTATACAGTGGTTTATTAGTTGCTTGACTTAGGTATCTCATAGGTTACTTGCAGGGGTTATTCTACTTGTACCCTGAGTCAGATGAGGGCCATACAACACACAGCCTTTATGGAGGATTACCTCTACGGGGGGATCTGATCGATTGGTTGTTAAGCCTACGGGGGCCCTTATAACTGATTATGTTACCTCCAAACTTTAGTGGGGATTCTCAGGTCCCTCTTGGAGGATACATACCTTCTTTAGTGAGGAGGCCACTAAGCCACTTTATCCCATTTGAATGTATATTGGTCGTTTGACTTTTTTGGTATGCTCCTTGATTACCAGTCGACCTTAGTGTCTATTTTGGGTTTCATCATTATGGACAGTGGAGTTTCTTTTGCTCCCTCATTCATTGCTACCCACCCCATGATACCTGCTAATTTCATGGGGACGAACCCTTCTATTTTTTACAATGGTATGTAGAACTACAACGCTCAGTACGCACCTTGGGTCTCTAGCCATTTTTCTATTGATATGCCTTCCCCCGTGCAACCCTCTCCCTGGCCCACATATATGAATCCTAGCATTGGACCCGGGGGCACCATGGCTCTGATGCCTACTTATTCGTTTGATATGATTTGTGTCCCCATGGGAGGTTGGAACCTTCCCCCATGTGCATCCAATACTAGTTGTTCTCTTTCAGGAGCTAGTACTCAGATGGGTGCCTATCCCACTTATTACCCCCCACCCATGTATCTTTCATCTACCATGTCAGTTCCTTTGAACACTTTTTCTATGACAGGCCCTCAATTACCACCAGGTATTTCATATCGAGAGAGCCATTTTTACAGTTTGGGCTACCCTCTTTATGGGACCCCTTCACAAGGGGGAAACATATATCCTCACTCGAATAATCCTTATCCTACCTCGGTCTCTTCAAATGCCTCAGTGACGATGCCCATCCAAACCTCTTTGGACCATTTTGGCATGAACCAACACCTTTCTGGGCTAGGGCAAGAGGTGTACCAAGATCCTACCTGGCTTGCAATTTTTTAGAATCAATATTTCCCTGGGCCATGGAATCAAATGCCACCATCAATCTCTAGCCTAGTCACTGTCAGTCATATTGGTGCTCCATCTCCAACCTTTGCCAGTTATGTCGGATATGGGTCGACTTCTTCTACAAAATACATCGACAGCTTGCCCCCAACCTCTACCAATTATGTTTCGAGCACCATTCTTTTTTTCCCAAGTCATAGCCATGTCACATCTCTCGATTCTATTCAGAATACATGAGACAACTCTCTTTATCCTGCTAGTTACATCGAGAAGCCCAACCGCCTCAGACGTAAGCCTAAATTATTTTGCACGACTTGCGAAGGAAGTCACGTTATTGGTTTGTTTCCTATTACTATCGAGATACCAGAAGCGTGGGGCTCACCCAAGAGCCCTTCAGATTCTAAGGCATCTTTGGTTTCTCTCCACACCACTTCTCCCTTGATCGTCTCGGTGGTTCCACCGATGCAATCTTCTCCCAACCTCACTCTCTTTATTAAGGGTGAATCATCTCTTTCCCCCATTACTATGCATCCTCTTCAGCCTATAATTGAATAAGTGGCCACACCAATGCAATATCTGGTCAACCCTACTCTCTCTGAAGAGAATGACACACCTTTAAGTCATGTCATCAACATTTCAAATCCTCCCCCTTCTGAACGAGAGAGATTTATTCTTCCCCCGACCATTGTCCCTCCAAGTCCTGATGAGGTTCCTTTTGATTGGGAGAACCTGATGGGACATCCAATTCCCCCACCTATGTCTTTTCCATTAAGAGACATTATTCAAACCATCACGAAGACTGTATCCTCCGTTATCACCTTATCCTCCTTGACTTGGAAATTCTTGGGTTTTCCCAAGCTCTTGTCAGCTATCCACAAGATACTAACTTTCGGCAGAAGGCTGGGATGAGAGCCTTGGCCTCCCCCTTTACATGTTCATTAGACTCCCAATAACAAGTCTCAATTAAGCTCTTTTACAACTCGTCCAAAAACTGAAAAGATTGTCGAGTGTGAAAGATACCAGATATATAAAATATGTAGAACAGAAACGAAATGCTAGAAATAACAGAATAACAGTGAAATATCCAACATAATCTTCACAATACACAGAAATGATATACGAAATAGCAATAGAAATAGCACTTGAACCGAAATAACACTTGATTCAGATAGCAATGTTCACAGGCCTCTTCGAGGGGGCAACCTCCAATCGAGCAGCGCTCTGTTACAATAATATCCAAGCTAGGGTTCTCATACCCTCGACTCCTATTTATA
>ML777126.1:1880189-1897008 GCA_009831015.1 Picea engelmannii
GGAAGATCCTTCTAGAAGCGGAAGCTTCTATTAGGTCTTCTTACATCCGCCTTATTCTATTTTATTGAAAGGTCTTATTTAATATTGACCCTTATTACATCCGAATACATTGATCTACCTATGTGCGGGTTAGGACCTTAACAGAGTGATTTGTCCCTTTCACAATCGTTAAAATTGGATTTGAAAGATCATGAGTCCTAGTTAAGCTCTTTTCTGACTCACTATCAAAAATATAAAAGATTGCCGAGTGAACTTGTCTTTTTCACACTCGTAAATTGGATTTGAAAATACATCTATTTGGCACAAGTTTACCCCTTTTTCACACCAAGTAGACTAAAATATATAAAAAAGGACATTTTTTGGTGTTAAGTTGTGATTGCATCTCATGCCCTTGCTTGTTGTATTGATCCTTTAGTCGGTTATTGCTTTTTGTTATAAATAGTTGCCTAAGCAGTTTGCATCCTCAACCAAGCAGAGCCTTGTTTTTATCCTTCACAATTCAAAACCCTATACCCTAGAGGGAACATCACCCCGAGTGTCCATCTCCCGCATGCATTTCCTTGCATTGAGCATAAGTACGTTCCACTACTAGAACTAGTTTTGCTTACTTGCGACACTTGTTCCCTCCTCTATATCATAGCATTCATTTGTTATGAAAAAACAAAAAAAGACAGGCGGGAAGGGAATACTATATTGTAATTGGCAGCAGTCGTGTCGCCTTTGAACATAGCACAAATTTATTGAGTCCTTGTGTCATCATAATTTTTGGTTTAGCATGGCCTTAGGAAGATGATATTGCTACAGAGTTTTCTCTACCGACTGGCTACTCTTCCATTCCCTATAGAGAATGTTATTCATACCTCATGCATTTAATTGTCACATCATTGAGTCCATGCTGCCGGAGTCCACCATATGTCTCATGCTCTTGTTCAAAGAAAGTCTATCAACCTATGTCGGCCACTCCACATAATTTTTGACTTTGCATGTCGTCCATACCCTCATTATGTCTCAGAATCACTTGATACTTTAGTCTTATCATGCACTCTGGCCCTACTTTCATCATTTGTAGGTCACCTTGAACCCAACAATTGACATTTCATCATTGGTTATTGACTGGGTGGTTTCCCTTGTGTTCGACGGCAAGACATCTATTCACACTTTGGGATTCATGCAGTGTCTTGGATGCCATTAGCCTTATTTGCGGTTTCCTCGCCTTTCTCAGCATTTTTTCATCATTGGTTTCTATTCAGAGGGTCCTTTTCGTGTACCACTTGCATTTGGCACATGTGAAAGACACACAGGGTCGTTGGTTCATGAAAATGTTCTTCGTTCGATCTCCACCAAATCATGAAGCTCATGCTTTGTTCCTCGTGCTGACTGATGAGAGATGCCTCAATGCTCTCCTTTCAGTGGGTCTCTTTCCATCGACTTCAACTCGTTTATTCTGGATATGGGACCCAGAGTTTTATGAGTACCTTGAGGCTTGCAGTCATTAGTGGCAGGCTCTCTCACCATTGACAGATGGGAATACATCAATGTCTTCTGATCAATGGATATCTCAAGTGTTCGACACCAACTCCTTTATTCACATTTGTAGAGATGTACTCAGTGCCTCGATACCTACTTTCATTATTGGTAGGTTGTCTCGCGTTTGTTAACGGTATACTTCAATGACCGGTAATCAAACTATGTCTCATCGTGTTCAACCTCAACTCATTTATTCACATGATGTAGACTTGCACCATTGGCAGATAGTGTAGAAGAATTGAAGACATCACTATGTGGCCACAACTTTCCTAAGATTTTTCTTCCATTTCATTGGACTAGTACCTATTTGACTTCAGTGATCATGGGAGATCAGATTGTACTCCATGGTATACAGATATCTTCAGATTGATTTTTGAGACTAGTTTCACTGGGCCTTGTTCGTGACAATGACAGCTTTTGGCATACAACCACATTTGTATTTTCCTATTCATGGCCATGAACACTTGTTTTGTATATTTTCCACATGGATCTGCATTGTATTCTTGGCAGCCATGTATGAAAAGTCAGTACATAATGTAATGAGCAATTGAGTTCGTCTAGTTGGTTCTCTACCACTCCACTTCTAGGTTATTTATAATGTATTTCGGTCATCGTAGATACTCTTCTGATCTCACACATTAGGGGATATGTGTTATAGCAAGATTTGCCTCACCATTGCTATCTTGCACAGAGGGCCTTTTTCCTTCCCTATGCAGACTTTTCATCCCTCTTTGATCAATTCAGAGCTAAAATATATACATTTTTCCAAATATACGCTCCCTAACTTCTATGCAAGATGTGTATACGCTTGTTGCTCCATTAGAGTTCATGTATATCAGGATTTGTGCTAGAAAATACAAAATGAGGTCAGGTTTCCATGTCACAACAGAAGATCTCTGATCCTTGGCCTTCCATATTCTGGAAACGTTCCGCCTAGTCCCTTCAGTTCCATTCTGGAGGATATAAGAGCACAATTTCTAACTATGGAAAAGAGAGAGATAGCATTCAACTTTGAGAGAAAAGTTACTATGGAGAAATTACTTCCTATTGAGTCTGCATCCCTTTGTCCCTCAAGTCTGAACACAATGTTCAACCCCCAAGCTCTTCCCTTATTGTTGAGAGGACCTCTTTGCCCCTTTCTCATGAGCTTGCCTTTGGTGGAGGATTGAAGTGGTGGAGACCCGCTTGGAAGGAACTTGATTTATTGGTTTCAAACCATGCCGACACGGAAGTCTGTAATGTTGACACTTCTGCTGATCAATTATTAATAGAAATACTCCTTTCTCATCCTATTGGTATCTTGCAAATATATGATTATTCTTCATGGGCATGTTTGTAATGTTTATTAATGGATTATGCTATCTGATGTGTTAATCCCTTTTATATCATCATTATCTACTTGCTTTGCTTGTTTGTTGAGAACTTCTTGTAGGTATAAATATTTGGGTCAAAGTGCTCAACGGTAGAACATCATCAAATGTTGGATCGAGATAGGCTTCTTTCTTGTATTGTACATTACTCTATATAGCATATGTTGGAATCGAGTTGATTTTTGCAGTCATACCTGTCTGTTGTGGTTTACCCTTGGCCATAGATAGTTTTTCTCTTGTAACACTATACCTCACTGAATATACATGATAAGGTGCTACATAATTGTCTCATGGATTCAAGGGCATCCCACAATCTTATGCCAAAATCTGTTATGGATGAACTTGGGTTAGAAGTCACAAATACCTATCAGGACTTATATTCTTTTGACTCCATAAAATTCAAGTGTCGTGGAGTCATTAAGGATATGGTGGTGACCTTATTTCAACTGCCCATGAAGAGTATACTTATGGATATCGTAGTTGCTGATGTTGACCCCAAGTTTGGCATGCTCTTGTCAAGATCCTGGATAAAAAGACTTGGGGGAACCTTGCAGATGGATCTCTCTTATGTTACTATTCATGTTTTTGGGGGAGAGCATAGAATACTTTACAGGGAAGCTCAATTGGCTTACATCATTAGTGATGAAGAAAATGCCACCAATCACCTTGTTTTTGCTTTTGGTACAGATCTGGGATCTAGTATTTTGCAGCTCATTGATGCTCCTGAAGCCCCTTTAGAAATAAAAAAAAATTCTATCAACTTTTCTGAAGAGCCCCTTCTAACCACTTTTGTATGGAAGATGTTCTTTGATGGAGCCTCTTCCAAGGAAGGTGCTGGTGTTGGGGTGATCTTTGTCTCACCAACTCAAGAAACTATATCTTTGCATATAAACTAGAATTTGAGACTACTAATAATGTGGCAGAGTATGAGGCTCTTGTCTTGGGTTTCAGGGCAACTAAAGACATGGGGATAGAAGAGCTATCAGTATTTGGGGATGCTGAATTGATAGTCCATCAGAGTAAATATCTTTATCAAACAAAGCATCCTAGGCTTAGATCTTACATAAATGAAGTGTGGGATTTGGTGGACAGTTGTTTCTCAGCTTTTAATATATCATTCATTCCTAGAGAAGAGAATACCATGGTTGATTCTTTGGATGTATCAGCAAGCAACTTCAAAATTCCTATACCACCAAAAATCAAGTATGATGTAGAAGTCAAATATAGGCCTTCTATACCGGACAATGTAAAAATATTGGAAGGTTTTCGAAGATGATTTAGAACTTAAAATTTTTCTTGAGACTGTTGATGAATTTTTTGTATTACACATTGATTAGGATCATGATTCGGAAGTCACTCCTCATGCTGATGTTTTCCTCAATAAAATTGCTAATCATCATATTGTGCAGCTGCCTAGTAATCATATACCAAAGGGACTGGTTCCTTTGGAAAGATTATTTGATGGGAATGATGTGGCATTGAAAGGGAAGGTATCCACTGATGATGCAGATATAACTGAGTGCAATGTGGGCACTAAAAAGGATCCAAAATATGTCAAATTGTCAAGTAGCCTATTAGAAGAGTAGAGGGAAGAATATACTAAATTGTTGAAGGAATTTGTTGATGTATTCTCTTGGACTTATGAAGATCTCAGAACTTATGACACAAGCATAGTAGAACACAAGATCCCATTAAAAGAAAACACCAAACCCTTCAGGAAAAAGTTGAGGCAAATCAATCCTATGTTGTTGCCTGTCATGGAGAAAGAAGTTAAGAAGATTTTAGATGCAAAAATTATCATTCCTTTGAGGTATTCTGAATGGGTAGCCAATTTGGTCCCACTAAGAAAAAAGAATGGAGAAATCAGAGTTTGTGTTGATTTCCGAAATCTGAACAGAAGCTCAAAGAAGGATAATTATCCTTTACCCAAAATGGAGCACATATTACAGAAGGTGACAGGAGTAGCCAAGATGTATATGGTTTATGGATTTTTCGGATACAATCAGGTATCTGTTTTGCCAAAAGACAGGGAGAAGACGGCCTTTACCACTCCTTGGGGGACATTTATGTATGCCATGATGCCCTTTGGTTTGATGAAAGTAGGGGAAACTTTTCAGCGAGATATGGACATAGCATTTATTGGAGAAAATGATAAGTTTGTTGTTATCTATTTGGATGACATAACTATGTTTTCTCAGTCTAATAAGGAACACTTCGATCATTTAAGAAATGTTTTCTTGAAATGCAGAAAATTTGGCCTCTCTTTGAATCCTAAAAAATCATTGTTTGCCATAAAAGAAGGAAAATTATTGGGGCATATTGTGTCAGCTGAAGGGGTAAGGTTTGATTCCAATAGGGTTGAGGCTATACAAACATTGTCATTTCCTAGATCCAAAAAAGAGGTACAATCTTTTCCAGGAAAAAACAATTTTTTGAGAAGATTTGTGTCAAATTTTGTTGAGTTGGTTAAGTATATCATAGGCATGTTGAGGAAAGATAGTGAAATCAAATGGACTGCTGAGTCTCATGATTCTTTTGGTCAAATAAAGAAATCCTTGACTAAAGCCCCGGTTCTTTTCAGCCCTGACTACTCCAAGGACTTTCTTATTTTTTCTTTTGCCTCTTTTGATACAATAGAAGCAGTCCTATTGCAGAAGAATGTTGAAGGCTTAGAGCAGCCCATTGCCTTTTTCAGTAGGGCATTCATAGATGTTGAGCTAAAGTATGACATCATGGAAAAACAAGCCTATGCATTGGTTAAATATCTTAAGTCCTTCAGAGTTTGTGTCCTGCATTCAAGAGTTATTTCTTATATCCCATCATCTGTTGTAAAAGAAATTTGCATTCAGCGTGATATAGATGGAAAAAGAAGCAAGTGAATTCCTAAACTACTTGAATTTGATTTGGAGATTAGGCCCACAAAATTAGTTAAAGGCCAGGGTTTAGCCAAGCTCTTGGCTGAATCAAATTGCTCAGCATTGGGGGTGAATTTAATTCACTCATTTTTAGAAAATTAGTAGGCTGGGATAAATCATAAAGGTCCTCAAGTCATCTCTACATTGGAAAATTGCATCTGGAACAAGGACATTATATTTTTTCTGCAAAATTTACAGCCCCTGAGTGGTATGGAAAAGAAAAAGGTGAGGGCCTTAAAAATGAAATCAATAAAGTACTTCCTTGTTGATCAAATTTTGTATTGGAAGGATCCATTAGGAGTTATTTTGAGATGCCTAGACCCCCAAGAATCCCAAAAGATTATGTCTGATTTTCATGAAAGTTTATGTGGGGGGCATCATTCTTGGAGAACCACGACATACAAGATCTTCAGAGCTAGGTACTTCTGGCCCAGTTTGTTCCCTGATGTTTGTGCTAAGATCAAACCATGAGCTAAGTGTCAGCAGTTCTCCAGAAAGAAACATCTTAAGTCTTTGCCATAGAAGCCTGTGGCAGCCTTAGGACCCTTCTTGTAGTGGGGTCTGGATTTTATTAGGGAAATCCATCCCACTTCCAGTGGTCAACATAGATGGATCTTGAATGCTACATATTACTTTACTAAATGGATTGACGCTATTCCCACAAGGAATGCTTCACACAAAGTGATCATTGGTTTCCTGGAAGACATCATAGCAAGGTTTGGATGTCCTGACAGAATCGTCATTGATAATGTTGCATCATTCAAGGATGAACCATTAATTCAATTCTTTGAACAGTTTGGGATCACTTTGATTCACTCCACCCCTTACTATCCGCATGGAAACGGGCTTGCAAAATTCTGGAACAAAAGAATTATAAAGATCATTAAAAATCTATTAGAGGATAACAAAAAGGCATGGGATTCAAAACTCAAATTTGCTCTATGGGCTGATAGAGTGACAGTGAAAAGGTCCTTGGGACTTTCCCCTTTCCAGCTGGTGTATGGATTTGAGGCAATTTTTCCTTCTTAGCTTGCCTTACCTGTCGCAAAATTCTTCCAAGATTATCAAGGGGAACCTAATCATATGATCAGAGGGATTCAACAGCTGGTTGAAGTGCAGTAGACCCGGGAGCATCTTGTAAACAAAGTAGCTGACCATCAACTGAATATCAAGTAGGCTTTCGACAAAAAGGTGAACAAAGAGGGCTTTCAATTGGATGATCTAGTGCTCAAATGGGATGCACCAAAGAAAGATAAAGTCAAGCATAGTAAATTTGAATCTTTATGGATCGGTCCTTTCAAAATCTCTAAGGTATTCTCTAATAATACTTTCAAGTTGCAGAATATGGAGAATGAAGAGGTTTTTGGTGGCCCTATCAATGGGCATTTCCTGAAAAATTACTTTGCTTGAGCCTTGAGTGACTCTTCTTATCATTGTAAATATCATTCTCTTTTTATTTTTGTTTCAATAACTGACCCCATATCCCTAGGATAAGGCATTGTATCTACTCATTCTTGGCAGCCTGTAGGGGGCATGCAATCCTCTGTGGAGCCAATGTTATCACACTACATTGCCTTGGGTCTTTTAGTTTGTTTTCAATCTTTTTTAAGCCTTAGATTTTAAATTTTATTTTAAAGTCTCATCCCTTTAAAATTTATGTTTGGTAGGACCCCTTAGATGATTAAAGTTTTTGAATCTTATCTCTAATTTAATCCTCAAATTGATTTTTGATCCTTGAACCATTTTTAGCTCATGGATTATTTTTTTGTCCCTTTCATGACTTGTCCCTAGGTCGATCCCTCCCATGATTAGACTAATGTTACACTCCTCTCTCCTCACTCATGACCTCATAGGAATGCCTCATCGTCCTCACTTACCTATCTAATAATCTTTTAAATTGGAAACGCTGCCTACTCATAAGGAAATTCTGTAGCGCCTATCTAGTTCGTCATACTTCCACCTCAAGTCATGATTGCCACGAATGTTGTCATGTCCATTGTTTTCATTTCCAGCAGTTAGTTAAATATGCGTACCATATCTTGCATTTACAAGCCTTGGTAATGTTTATATTTTTGAAAGGCTCAATAGTGGTGCGCTACAAATTCACATGTTATGATCAGTTAACAAGAAGGAAACCAAGATCAAGACTGAAGTGGGCTCAAGGGCCAAAGTTTTCACAATCTCATCCTAGGATTTTGTTGAAGATTCCAACAAGTGTCTACTCCATAGGTATCCCATGTCACCCTCCCTCTACATATTAATTTTCACAAGAAATTTGCGCTCGGGTTTTGGTTGGTTGAGTTTGCACAATCGTAAGGGGATCGTCTTTGCATGATAGCCTGGTCTTCTTTCTTTTCCAGACCTGTATCTTCATTGCCTGCGTCTAAGTCAGTGTATTGCTTCCTGCCTCAGTCATTCAGATCACAAACCTTTAAATAGCCTATCCTCTGCGTATCCATTGCACTACCTAGAGGCGCTGTATAAACCCTCTCTTCCCTCCTTGTTTCCTTTCATCTAGGATTTTAGCATTTTCACTCAATTGAAAATGGCCAATTTTGGATTACTCCCTCACTGTTTACACTCCAAAATACATGTACAAGCCTAAGGGTATATTTCCTAAAATCGAGCTTGGCCTACTAGCATTAGTCTGTCCAAAAAGGTTGGCCTTATATCTGAAGCCCGATTCAAAGCCGTCCTGGTCATTAACATCCCTTAAGCCTCTTAAAAACCCTCATTTTGAGTCATGGAGACTCCTCAATCGAGGAAGACACACAAAGGTGGCAAGGTGGTTAGTACAAAACCAGTGGACATGCATCTTTTTGATACATAACCCATAGCAAGAGAGGCCTTTCAAAGTGTAGGGTGCCTCTCTTTCTGTTAGAACATGCAAAGAGACCATCCAGAAGTAGCAAGACAGTTTGCATTGCAGTTTGATGGCAGGAAAACCAAGGTTGGTGATTTGGAGTTTGAGGTCACTAAAGCCTCTATCTCAGCTGCAATAGGGATCCCCATTACAGGTGAAAAGTGGTTCAAAGCCATGGATTTGAGTTCATCCTATGCAAAAGATCATTTTAAACCTGAATATCAAGCCATTGATTTGTCCAAAAGTATGCCAAGGAGTCATTTGATTGAACAATTTGACATATTATTAAAGATCATACAGAGATATTTTACTTGTGAAGGGAGATTTAACACATTGTACCGGTACCATATAAGGTTTTTGCTACATTTTACTGGTAAGATTGAGATGAATATTCCCTATTACTTGTTGAGGAGTTTAGGTAAGATGTCAGACATGATACAAGCCAAATCTAAAGATGTGGATTCTATCATTTTCCACTCTTGACATATCAGAATTCTAGTCTCTGAGGAATTGGGTAAGAAAGAGATTTCATGGGAGAATTTTGTTGTTACCTCTCATTTCAAGTTGGATCTAGCACCAACTCCTCAATCATAAAGAGCAATTCCTTTGTCACCGACCAGTGCAACTAAAGTAGGGACGAATAGGAAGAGGAAGGGCAGATCCCATGCTCAAGTTTCAAATATCAGCAAGCAGGTCACAAAAGATGAGGAAGAAGTTTGTCCTTCTCCACACAGATATTTTTCACCACCCCCTCCACTAGGGTTAGAAGAGGTGCCTTCTTCTACCAAAGTTGCATCCAAGAAAGGGAAGAAGCTTCTCTTTCCCTCTTCTCCTCCAGCAGTCAAAATCAAGGGTAAAAGGCCTTTCACGAGGTCATCAATTCCTAAGGAGGTTTTCAAAGAGCAATCTTTACCAAAAACCCCTATTCAAAAGAAGAAGGGTAAGAGCATTGAAAATCCTATGGAGGAAAAATCAAAAACCCTTATTCAGAGGAAGAAGGGTAAAGGCAGTTCTCAACCTACTGAAGGGAAACAAGAAACCCCTGTACAGAAGTGTAAGGATAAAGGTAATAAAATACCTTTGGAGAGTAAAGATGAAACCTCTAAGAAAGGCATTGAGAAGCCTGTTGAAAGAAAAGATGAAACTCCTGTGCTGAGAAAGAAGAATAAAAGTAAATCCATCAAGGAACCTGATGAGGTGGACAAGACACTTCCCATGCAGGAGGAAGAGGAGTCTGAGAAAAATCCTAGTGAGACTGTACATGCCACTGTTCCTCTTGACAGTCAGACCTACAAAAGACTTATCAAGCAGCTTAGAGATGCAAGAAAAGAAATAGCTCATCTTAAAGAACAAGATAAGGTCCACTTGGCTCAGATGAAAGAGCTCATGGATGGCCACAGTCACACCCTTGACTTGGGAAGGTTTGCAGCAAGAAGGGCCCAGCCCCTTCATAGACAGCTAAAGAGTCTCTACAGGAAAAACAGAGGCTTTCAGTCTCATAATAGGAAGCTAAAGGCTAAGTTGAAGCACTTTCAAGATGAGGTAGCCCAAATAAATTTATAGGTGTTGGTTGAAGCTGCCATTGAAGATGACAAACCAACAGCTAAGGAGAGCACATCTACACCAAAGAAGCCTGTCAATGCTAAGAAGAAGAAGTCTGTTGTGTCAATTGAAGATCCTCTCTCTACCACAAAGAGTATGAGGTTAAGTGTCAAAATGACAAAATAGATGGTAAAGGGTAAGCCCCATTTTTGAGGATGCATCTTTTTGGGGGGGCTTAACCAATATGTGTATAATATCTCTGCCATCTATACAGGCTTCTAAGCACTTAACTATTTGGGTTTTGGGTTTTTTCTAAGTGCTAGCTTCCCCATTGGTAGAAGGCACCACCTATTGTGCAATCAAGGCTCTTGATTAAAACGGTTTTTCCATCATGAAAAACCACAAATTACTCTGCACATGTTCAAGGATTGAAGGCGTTGCATTTTTGCAATGCTACCCAAACCTGCACACAGACGCAGCGTAAGTGTTGCTACCCAATGGCGTTATCTAATATTTCACGGAGGTGATACCCAATGATGCTACCTAATATTTCACAGAGGACAAATAATTGGCACAAAAGCGCAACACAGAGGCGCTACCTAATATTTTACAGAGGGAAAAGTTTAGCACACAAATGTAGCACAAAGGTGCTACCTACAGGCGCTACCTTTTCTCCTTGAAGTGCGCTACCCAGATTTTCTACCCAAGGAAGCTGCCAACAAACACCAGGGATCTAGGAGGACCAAGCTAGAAACTTTTGGATAAATTGATGATGAAGAAGGTTGTAGAAACATCAACTGGCATCATGAATACAACCACATGCTTTGAAATACACATGGAAAACAAGGAACTGCACAACAAAAGGTTATCAATTCAGATTGAAGTTCTATTGGATTCGTCACCAACATTTTCCTATTTTATAGCATAGGTGGTTAGATAAGTTGTTAGAGAAAATAAATGTTTAGAGTTTTTCAAGGGAAGGGGGCTAGATCGTACCTCCAGTTCTTGCCTCCCTTTTTGTTATAAATAGATAGATTAATTTCTTTAGTAGGATCGGATGGTTGAGAAAGGCTCCCTTATACTGTAATATTTTAATGAAGTAACTCTGATCTAGTGATGTACTGGACTTAATATTTTTTTACTAATAGAAATCAGCGTCTCTTTCAGTCTATTTTCTTATGATGCTAAATGTTCATGCTTTGAATGATTCACATGAATGATTGTGGTGATGTTATGATGGATGTTTGATCATTGTGTTATCATGATGTTTATTTAGCTTCCTTAGTTTCTTAGTGCAAGAAGATCTTGTGTTAAGAAACTTTCCTCCTTAGGCTTTTGTGGACCTGATATTTACAGCATCCCCTACAATTCTCTCATTCAAGTCTTCCTTCTAGTCATACTTACTCCCAAACTACTAAATGAAGTTAGCCAAGACCTTAATTGTTGGTGCCTGCTAGCCATGTTATCTGAGTTAGAACATTATCACTTGAGTCCTTTTCCCTTTGACCCTTTAAAAACACTTACATTCACTTACAACTTGATTTGTGTTGGGCTTGCCTTTCATGCAATCTGAAGGTGACTCCTAGTTCTAACACTTGGAATGAAAATATGACCTATATTCAACACTCTTATAATAGAGTAGTCCAAACTTCAACTAGTAAGTCCCCTTTTGAAACTTTTTTTGGGTATTTTTATCCTTTGCCCTTAGATGTGGTATATGGACAACAAGAAGGAGTGAGGGAAGACATCACAAGAGAAGAATTGAAAGTAGAGAAATTTGTTGAAAATATTAGACATATCCATTTGCAAGTATACAAGACACTGAAGAAGTCATGGGAAATGTATAAGGCTAGATATGATAAAATCATAATTGAGAATTCATTCAAAGTGGGAGATCAATTTTGGTTATAGTTGAATAAGGAAAGACTACAAGGTCCTGGGACAAAGATAAAGGCTCTACAATATGTCCCGTCTAAGTTATTGGAGAAGGTGGGGGATAATTCCTACAGACTCAGTCTACTTTCATACATGTACATTTACTCAATAGTGAAGGTGGTGAATTTGAAATTCTATGAGCCTTCCATGTTGGATTAGGAGAAAGAGCATGTACTACCTACCATAAAGGACTTACCACCAAATGCTCAGGCGTAGTTGGCAGAGGACATAGTTTTGCAGAGGAAGTCCATAAATACAATACAAGGGTACCGTGACCTTAGGCAAATTGGGTTTAAAGGACAACTTCCAGGAAAGGAAAAAAGGTACTCCAAATATCAGGTGGAGGAAAACTTTGCTCACCTCATTCAATAAATATTTTGGGGACCAAAAGCATCCCTGAATAGGGAGGCATGATATAGATTGGATTGTCAAATAATTTTGCATCTATATTTGTAATTTCTAGGTGGAAGAAATTGGAGGAATCGATTTTTAGGGCCATCTTAGTGGCAGATCTGAATTTGGAAAATTAGGGTCTGGAACTTTTTGGAGATATTTTGAGGCATTAAACAGGATTTTTGGGCATTAGACTGTCCAAAACATGTTCACACACCCTCGAGAATGTTCTACACTCTGAGACCTTTCCAACGGTACAAACGTTGCCTTAATTGGAGCTTGTATACGAAAGTTATTCCCCTTCAAGTTGACCTACCTTGTTGGCCACCATGGTACAAGTGGATGCCACATTAGAATACATTACTCAAAAGCATGGGTCTATTTAGAAGTCAAAACCCTAACCCTATACCAAGTCGCTATGAGGCGAAACAGTTCCATTCTTTAGCATGGTACTTGTGCCATAGTTGAGCATATCATCTAGGAATGGTATTTTGAGAGCATAACATAGGAGAAACGATTATGTAGTATCCATACAGTCCATAGTGTTCAAGGAGACTACATAGTGAGTTCCTCTTTCTTTGTATTTGCATTTCCATAATGGAATAAAACAGAGCAGAGCATAGGCCTCACCTTCTAGTTGGGTTTTCTTTCATATTGGGTTTCCAAAGATATATCTTTTGTTCATTTGTGTGTAGTTGGCGTGTTCTTTTTCTCATTTCTTTCATTTTTATATTCTGTGATTTTCATAAATCTGAGCAATAAGCTAGTAATAACTCTTGTAGGGTCTAAGGAAATAAATTTCATAATCTAAGAATTCAAAATTGTATAAGATCTGTTGTGACAAATTGTTTTAGTGGAATATCCACGACAGTTTATATATCGTGAAAGGTCAACCCTTAGCTCTACAAGTTTGATAAGATATGAAAGGTCAAGCCTTATCTTTGCAAGTTTAGAAAGATATGAAAGGTCAACCCTTATCTCTACAAGTTTGCAAAGATATGAAAGGTCAACCCTTAGTTCTACAATCTTGGGCTTTCAATATACTTATGTACACCTTACCTCTCTTAAAATGGCTAGTATGCATAGCCTATCTAATATGTTAATTGCTCCTATCTTTCAATATACCTATGTTACACCATATGAAATGAATTCATATATTCGACTTTACGTGTTTTCCTCAATTCCCTACCTAAGGCATTCAATATTTCCACCTACATAACACACCCCATTATTTACTACATAACTCCTTACCTTACTTAATATCTATTAATACATTATGCCTTGTTCAAAATGGTATTTGAACTTTGGTGACTGCAATTGAATGTTCAACTACTAGAAAACATTGGTTATAGGCTTATCCTAATTTGTTCTACCAAAACAAAATTTTGAATCCATCTGTTCCCTACTTGAGTGAGTAGGTTGAGGGAAGGTTAGCTTGATTGATCAAGATCCTCAATAGGTATATATCCCACAAGGAAGCATGCGCACCTCCCCATTAGCTCAACTAAAGTGATAAGGTCACTTATAAATGGCACAGGTCTTAGTAATAGTGGCTTACTACTACCTTTATAGTCACTTGGCTGGAGATGCAAAGGTTGCTTCCCCTCTAACCTATTCGACACAGTGTTGTATGTCTTTGAACTCCCTCGATATTTGGGATGAGTGTAGCATCATACATGGAGCATGATACCTTCATTCAAAGGAATGGAAAATTTGAAGCTTGAGTTTTTGGAATGAAATCAGAGGTGGCTAACCAACTTCGAGGAGAGATAATTGCCCTCAATTCGATCAATAGCGGGTAGAAGCTTTTCTCAATGGCTCTTCTAGACCTGAATGTTTCTGTGTACTATGAAGGTCTTAATTATTGTAATGAAGACACCTTGGCTTGGCCTTGGAATGAAGATTACAACCAAAAGTAAGCATGAAAAGTAAGTGTCTTTTGGATGCCTCTTCCCCTCCCTTCTAGTTGCTCAATGATAATGCTAACCAACCAACCTTTGGATGCCTCTTCCCCTCCCTTCTAGTTGCTCAATGATAATGATAATGATAGTTGCTCAATGATAATGATAATAGTTGTTTTTAAAACTTCACAAGCAATTACTAGTGATATACCTTAGTGGATAATAACTTATCTCAAGGTCTAGGGAGACAAGGACGCCTCTTCCCCTCCCTTCAGGTTGCTCAATAATAATTCCAACTGACCTTCTTCATAAGGTTACTTAAATTTGTCGTACTCTAAATATTCTATGAATTAGTTTTTTTCCGATAATTCAAAATAATGACAAAGGAAACTAGTATTCTCAACTTGAAATCCAACCAAAAACATTTTGGGTTTGATGGAATTGCAAATATCAAATATTAACATTATATAACCTAGTTACAATAGAGATATCAAAAGGTGTTCAATCTATTTCTACATTGAAAACACCAATTTTATTAATCAAAATTTACAATTTTAACAATAATAACATAAATTAATTTCAATATCAATCAACAATCAAAAAAGAAATTGAAATTCAGGAAATATCCAAAATTATTCCTAATTTTCCTATTCTCTCAACTAATTTTCTCAAACCTTACAAACAATAACTTTTACCCAGATATAGAGGGGCAACATCCTCGGTACAACATCCTCGGTAGGCACATCCTACATTTATTTTGCATTGACTATATTTTTAGTCCCAATGAATGTAAGCCCTAATTAATCATTTGAAAAAAAATTATCCACTAGAAGACTTGTTTTTGTCAAAAATTAAGACTGACAAAATTAAAATTATAAAAGAGTCGTGATTCCGATCTGCGCGACCTTTCACTTCAGAGTTGCGGACAGGAACTGTGTCTGATTTTGTCATTTCATAGTTACTAGTTCCAGCCTCCCTGACCCGCCACTTCACGGTTCCAGGCAGAGAGAGATCGTGACTCTGTGAAGTGGAGAACAAATGCCGTACGCATGCATCTCCTAAGGCCCAAGTGTTAAGTATTGTGTCTTGATGCCATTGAGTAAATCAGTCATGTGTGTGAGAGGAGGACACGTTAACAAACTAAGAAGTCTTAGTGTCGACACGTATCGCAAGCATGCAAGGAATCGTGTCGATTGGCAGTTCTACAACAACGCCATCGCTATTGCCATGAACGCTGCACAATATCACCACAGACAGAGGATCGGTATCTTTACCTTTCGTCCAGTCCCTAATGCCGGCCCAGTATCGCATCGAAAGGCAAGGTAAGGACTGCTTCTAATTCAATCTCAGTGTTAAAATCCATTATATGAGTTCAACAGTAATTCCTAATTTCTAGTCGCTATCTTATATATGGCTACAATGATATAGAGATTCTAGTCATCTGCTTCCCCCGCTAACAGCCAGGAAAATTAATCTATTTAGACTCTAGCCTATACATATCGATAGAGAACGAACAGGCAGAACGTGGTATTTGTTTTGTCTAAACTGAGGTGATTTACAGTCTGAGTTGGGGAAAACACAAAACGAAACAAAGAGCACGTAGATGGCCAGAGTATAAACATTACAAAACATGTAAGACACAGTTCGACAAAGAGCGTTCCAATAACTCCTATCGACAGTAAGAAATATAATCGGTTTGGAAAAATTCTTATAGACAAATTTTCTCAAGAAACCCAAATAGCTGTAGCCTGTGTCAACGCACTTTTGGTCGTATCCTACGGTCCCGGCATTTTGTCCACCCCTCGACCCTTAATGCCTTAATCAGAAATAGTGTAGCCTGTGTCAACGCACTTTTGGTCGTATCCTACGGGCCCGGCATTTTGTGCACCCCTCGACCCTTAATGCCTTAATCAGAAATAGTTTTATTAACTTTTTTGGCACCATCATTCTTAAGGCTAGGAGGGATTTCGGACAGTAGAGGGTACAAATGGACTGTGAAGTCCAATACTGACAAAAATATCATGCCTCTTGGACCTATGATGTCCAAGACATTAGGCCAGGCAGATACTACATGGTGCACTCCTGCATGGTGATAATATCCCCATCATAATCATTCGCACAAATACAGGAAAATATCGCGGTGTTGTATTGTTGAACTGAAGAAGATGTTGCAGGCAAGACGAGCAGTAGCAGCTTGGAGATGGAGGAATAACGGAGCTGTGGCTGCCATTGCTGACAGGAGGTATCAATTGTAGACGATGGTTGCTGCCACACAGCTGAACCTATCTATTCCTTTCACAAGCTCTAAAAATTGTTTTCAAATTCTTAAGAGTACAGCTCGACAAATCTGCCAGGATTTTGGTCGAAGATGTA
>ML777126.1:1913895-1939887 GCA_009831015.1 Picea engelmannii
AGTGAAACACATTCACCACAGTAGTCCTCATCTACTGTCATATAGTCTTCATAACAAACATCTGAGAGCATCCTGCATAGAAACAATGTTATGATAAAAACTGTATCATCTGGGCCAATCTTTCACTCACATCTGTGAGATCTCAAAGAATGTCTGCCACCACAGTAGTCTTCATCTGCATAGAAACAATGTTATCATAAAAACTGAATCAACTGGGCAAATCTTTCACTCATGTCTGTGAGATCTGAAAGAGTGTCTACCCTCAGTATAGAATATCAACAATGATCATCTAGGCCAATCTTTCACTCACGTCTGTGAGATATGAAAGAATGTCTGCCCTCAATATATAACACCAATAATAATCATCTGGGCCAATCTTTCACTCACATATGTGAGGTCTGAAAGAATGTCTGCCCTCAACATAGAATATCAATAATAGGCTATCTGCCCCATTCTTCTCAACCAAGGAAGAAGGATTGTTTCTGATTTCTGAACCTGGACCATTTCCTACCCTAGGCCATTCTTCCAACACTAAACAAAGTGTAACCTGGAGAGAATGAGTCTGCCCTCGAGAAATGCTTCGACCATTCCTTACCCTGGGCCATTCCTCCGACACTAAACAAAGTGTAACCTGGAGGGAATGAGTTTGCCCTAAGGAATGACTGTCCTGGACTATTCCCCACCCTGGGACATTCTTCTGACACTAAACAAAGTGTAACCTGGAGAGAATGAGTCTGCCCTCGAGGAATAACTGTCCCTGATTACTGAGCCTGGACTACTCCCCACCCTGGGCCATTCCTCCAACACCAAACAAGGTGTAGCCTGGAGAGAATGAGTCTACCCTCGAGGAGTAACTGTCCGGACCATTCCCCACCCTGGGCCATTCGTCCGACACTAAACAAAGTGTATCCTGGAAAGAATGAGTCTACCCTCGAGGAATGTCTGTCCTGCATCAACCTCCAAAATGGATGATTCTTTGAAACTTCTCACAATTGTGAACTTCGAGAGAATGACTGCCCGACGAGGCAGACCATTCTACTTGACCACTACTCAATGTGACTGCCAAGAAGAATGACTATCCTAGACCACTCCCCATAATGGGAAGTCGCTGTCTATGATACATCAACAATCAGTCTTCCTCACATGTTAACTACAATGGGAAGCCACTGTCTGTTAGAAATCTCAATCCACTTTCCGAACAGGAAAGCATCTGTCCAATCTAGACTTTTACAAGGATAAATGCTCCCTCCCAACTGGAGAGTTATTTCAATCACAAAAATAAATGTTTGTGTACTATCTTCTAGCTTGGAGAGTCTTCCCTTCCAGTTAGTAGAGTTATTTCCATGAGCTCTAGCTTGAGTATGAAAGTTCTTTCATCTTGAATATGGGCTTTACCAAAATGTATGCTTATCTTCTCATCTGTGGAGATATGTATTGGAGAATCGCTTTCTCCTTTCTGGACTTCATCATGCGTAATGTAATGCTTGTACTATATTCTGGAACACTGTGAAGGCTTCTTGTAGATGTGAACAATAGAGTATATCATAGTTGGAGAACTGGAACATATCCATGTGGCACTTCTTCTGTCATCATGAGATTTGATCTTCTGAGTAGTCATCTTGATGTTATAGGAAATCTTCATCACGCTTCTGCTGTGCACTGGAGGTTCTCCACCAAGTTGTCTTCTTCTTATCTGCATACAGGAGTATCTTTCTGGTATACCTCAAAGTCTTGAGATTACTCTGTATGCGCTCTTTACTCAATTTCTTCTGGAGAATATTCTTTGCATTCATCCAATGTAGAATTCTGACTCATGGATGTTGCGGATAATATAATGACTTATATAGAGATAAGTTTGGTGTACTGGAACAATCAATCATCATAGTCTCCTCCCTCCATCTGAGAGAACCTCTGGTTCTGGATCTCGCAATGCTTTCATTCATAAGTCTTCCGTACACTGTTCTTCATCACGACTTTCAGTTCTTCTGCTTGATTGCTTTTAGTGAGTTCATATCAAGCTGGTAATCTTGTGATTCTTTGATAGAATGACTGGTGGTTCTGGTTCTTCTTTCTTTCTTGGAATCATTATGTTCCTCTTCATGTTTTTCTTTTACTTTTGGGTCCATGGAGTTTCTTATAGATTCCATGCCTTAGAGATTCCACTTCTTACCTTCATCATCGATTCACGGATCTGGATGGACAACCAGGAATGCTTTGAGGCTTCTCTTTGAAGAGGTATTCTTCTGAGGTTGAGCTGAACACGTACTGTCTTTCATGGCTGCTACCATGGATATATACATTTCATCATCTTTAATGGATCATAGGATTAGCTCCCTCCTAATCCTTGCTTCATGTATAAGTGCATGTAATCTGCTCCCTTCGTCTAACTGAGTCCATGCTTCCGTATCCTATCCTTATTGTCTTCTACAATATATAATAGAGTCCATACTTTCATCTGCATCCTTATTGTCTTTTGTAATATATAATTGACTCTTTTGTCTGACAAAGTCTATGCTTCCGTCTTAGTTGTCATCATAAGTCTTTCTCTGACTTCTAAGTCTCTTCAAGATCGATTCTAATTTCGGCTTATCTTGTAATAGCTTTCACATGATATATTTCATCCTTTCATGTGTAATATCTAATGATATTCATTCTTATCTTATTGTTCTTCCATAGGTATAGTTCTTCTTGGAACACATTATCTTCTAAGAGATAGATATACAAGATATGTACAGAGACGATGCAAGCAATATATGTACAAGAGAATAAGAAGAGTGTTGTTACCTTTTAGTAGAAGAAGTCTCTTCCATCCTGCTTAGTCTTCTTAGTAGGTTCCTTTTCTTCGGCAATCTATGCTTCATGTTTCTTCTTCCTTTTCTTTAGCTCGGGACACTGATTTCTGTAGTGACCATACTTTTGACAGTTGAAGCATTGTATTTCTGAAATGTCTTTCTCTTGGTTTGGCTTCCTTTTTGAACTGAACTTCCTTTTTGTTTCTGAAGTTCTTGAATCTTTTTGTGAAGGCTTGATCATCGTACTTCTTTTGAGGTTTCTCTTTTGCATTGATCCTTGATTCTTCTTGAGCATATCAAGTCCAAAGTTCTTCAAATGTTGGGTACTCCTTCCTTGTGTTCATGCTTGCGGCAAATGCATCCCATGTCTTGGGAAGACCATTGAGTACTATGTTCACCAATTCCTTTTCTGAAGTGATCTCTTCAATAGCTTGTAGTTGATCTCTTAGTTGGGAGATCCTTACAAAGTAGGATGTTATGCTGTCGTCATCATTCATCTTCATGTCACGGAGCTCATTCTTCAGACACATAACTTGTCCAATGTTTCTAAATGAGAAGAGATTAGTTTGGGGCATCATACATCTTCTTCGATGAGTCAAGATGGGAGATGTAGGGAGGGTATCAAGTGGTCTTTTATGGAATCCACTATGATACTCATGGCATTTATGTCAATGTCTTTGAACTTCTCCATAGCTGCAACGTTCTGCGGTTCCTTCTCTTCTCCTTCTGTAAACTCTGGCTTCACGATCTTTCCTTTCACAATGTCCAACACTTTATTCTTAGCAAGGATGAGGTAAATCCTTGTCTTGCATGCTCTGAAGTTAGAATCTCCATCTAACTTGTTCTCAGACTTCATAGAGTTCGTCATGGCTTGCTTGACTTGGTCAAACCCTAGATTTGACCAGAAATCCAAACTTCACGTCTTGGCCTACTAAGAGTACCAGGAGATGTGTTGGGCTAGGGCGCACTGATCTATCCAGAGATTAGGTCAATATTGTCACTAAATGTGCCTGGACAAAAGGTTTAGGGTTCCTACAACTGCTTCTGCTGGTAACCCTAGCTGCAGTGCTTTTGGAAGCTGCTCCTGCTAGTAACCCTAGCGACAGTTCCTCAACGAGCTCAATGTCTAGTGGTTATGTTTCCTTCCAGTGTTTTAGACTGACTAAATGGGTGTGGGCCCATAACCTGTTAGAATATAGAAGATGGTGTGCTCGTTTTACCATTGACGATACCCTTGTCACCCAACCACAGGCTGAAGCCTCCCTGCGAGCACCTTAACCTTGACTTGAGAATTCCTCCGGAAGCAAACCCTAGGCTAGATAGCCAAAAAAGGAGTAGCGCATCACAAAACGCTGATCAGATAGTCCAAACCCTAGCCAGGAGATATTCAAGCCAATACTGAAACTAGTTGCTGCTGCAGCTGCACCTGCAACCCTCCTCCAAACCTGCGCACCAACTGCAACTGCAGTGTGCACCAACTGGGAAAACTGTAGTCCTGAGATGTGAAAAATGAGAACTGGCACCCTGTATTTATAATGGTTCTGCCAAATTTGCTGGGGCCGACTTCTCCTTCTGGATAGTTTCTGTTCAGTATATTATTATTATTTTTGGCCAAATTCTTCTCTTGGAGGCTAATAGCCTAATATAAATTATCTCCTTGAGCTGACAAGGCTTCTAGGGTTATTAGCCAACTCATTAGGGTTTCTCTTGCTTCCCGGAGTCTTCTATTCTCGTCAGGTTCACACGTGGGGGTAAATACCTCCCGCAGCTACCATAATATTAACAAGGCTATTTCCACGGCATAAAATCAATTAGATTCTTGAAAGTTCATCCTTCTTGTTTAGATATGAATTTGCTTGTAAGGATCTACCAAAGTGATTTGAAACTATTCCCTCATGAGTGAATCCCTCTCAACATGGAAAACCCTATTGATGTCATTTGAGTTTGTTGTCTCATTGGAGTGGTGAAACAAGAATATTTGATTTGTATATACATGTAGAAATATTTCCTCCCTCACCTCTCTTGAGGTTATGAGAAAAGTTGTTTTTCATTGGGTGTCACCCTTAGACTTCTTTCCAATACATTTAGGCTCGAAGCCATTACATATAGGCCATTAGAATCAAAGGAAACTTTCCAATACATATAGGCTCGAAGCCATTACAACATACACATTCTGAGTTTGTTGTCTCATTGGAGTGGTGAAACAAGAATATTTGATTTGTATATACAGGTAGAAATATTTCCTCCCTTGCCTCTCTTGAGGTTATGAGTAAAGTTGTTTTCCATTGGGTGTCACCCTTAGACTTCTTTCCAATACATATAGGCTCGAAGCCATTACATACAGGCCATTAGAATCAAAGGAAACTTTCCAATACATATAGGCTCGAAGCCATTACAACATACTCATGTCATTACAACATAATCATCTTTTAGCTTTATTCATGTCATTATGGGAATTGAACATGGGATTGAACTCAGGTGGGGAGGATAATAATCATTCCTCACAACCATCCAAGCTACACCGAATTGACCCATTCAATCATTTATAACATGATTGAAAACAATTTAAATAATATATTTGAGTATTTGTAAGATGTATACTCCTGAAATTTTTCGGCTGTATTGGATTTTAGACAATCGAATTTTTTCAGCGTATTGGATTTGTATTGGATTTTAGACAATCAATTTTTTTCCATATCAAATCGAATTCGAATTTGGTAGCTATGGTTTGAACCCCTCCCGCACCCGACCTCCCCTGTTTCAAACGACGAGTATGGAGGAATTGTTGTGAAGGTCCAATGAATTTTTCACCAAATTTGAACTCATGGGTCATCCCCACATATTCATGCTCTTCTCAGAGAGCTCCAACTCGGCCATTTTGGTCAAAAATTTGGTCTGGGCAATCTTGATTCTGCTAATTGTGTCATTGGAGTGATCCTTGTAAATGCTTCACTAGACGATGAACTATACTTGAAACACTGCCAGGGATTCATTCCTGCGTCAAAAGTCGTCAACAAACAAAGTATATCCTTCATCCAAGAAGCCCACACATTGACTTTCTACCACGCTTCGTACGACAGAGGAGATTTGATCTTTAACTAGAGTGCCCTCAACTAGAATCCATGTTCGAATTCTGTCTTGTTTTCAGTCTCCGATCTGTGGCAAATAGAGCGGGAAGACATCTTCAAAATCTCGGGGCATTTAATGGTTCACAGAGATGGGACATCTAGCAACTGCGATGGGAATGGGGTGATGAGTGAGAGGGGAACGACGACGGGCACACGTTGAGGCAGTATCGACGACAACAACGAGGACTACGGGATGGCCTCCTAGCATCAGGAGGCCATTTCATAGAACGATTAACCTAGGCGTACACTAAGGCTTCTACGAAATGAAGCCCGATGGGACGTCTTCGACACCGGGACCCCATCTAATAGAACATCGCAGCCAGTCGTCAACCCACACCAAGATCCGCCCTCATCGAGCCCACAACGCCCTCTGTTTTGATCCAGTTGCTCTAGTGTGCTGCAGGTGGATGTCCCCTCGGGCATTCAATGCAAGGTGGCATCCCCCTGCAAGCCTCCTTCTCCTCCCACTCCCCTCCTCCTTCTCCTCAGTTTCATTCTCAACATTTCCCGCTCTGGAACCACTCTGTGCCTGCTCCTTCTCCCACTCTTTCTATAACATCGCAAATTCACAACATTGGGTTTGAATCATACTGTAATCTCCTCCTATAAGCTCTTTCTGTGTGAGGATAAATCTAGTACCTATGTGTCAAGTGATGCATGATAAACAACATCAACAATGTGTCAAATGACACATTTCGTTTTGTTTTGAAAATGAATTTTTTAACATTGTACAAAATGAATCATCTCCTCTTTAGTCACTGAAACTTGAATAAACACAATCACCTATTAGAATCCAATCTAGAAATTTTTTCATAAGGGACATGTTCAAATTATACACAGAAATATATATTTTAGAGTGAAAGATTTTAAATATAAATAAGAGATGATTGATATGATTCAAAAGTACAATCCACACATTCTTATAAATTTACGTCATTTGGAAATTACAGAAAGAGCTTACAGAGTGATTCAAACCCAGTGTTGTGAATCTATGAGGTTACAAAAAGAGAGGTAGCAGGAGCAGGCATAGAGCGGTTCCAGAGCGGGCAATGCTGAAAATGAAACCGGGGAGGAGGAGGAGGAGGGGTGTGTGAGGAGAAGGAGGCTTGCAGGGGATGCCACCCTACATTGAATGCCTGAGGGGATGTCCACCTGTAGCATGCTGGAGCAACAGGATCAAAATAGAGGGCATTGTGGGCCCGAGGAGGCCGAAGCTTGGCATGGGTTGATGGTCGGCCGCGACGTTCTATGGGATGGATTCCCGGTGTCGAAGATGTCCCATCAGGCTCCATTTCGTTGAAGCCTTAGACTACGCCATTAACCTACACCAAATTTGAATAAAGAAATGAAGAAAGCTTCCACAACTCTCACCAAGAAAGGTCGACTCAGCGTATCATGTTGTGTACAGATAAAATTTGGCGTAGGTTAATAATAAGTTACTTATCTTTATTTCTTCAAGGGAGGAACTCAACTAATAGAATTTTTTTTCCAAATTTTGAGAAATTTTATACGGAAAATTTTGTTAGTAGATATATTTGATTATGGGACTTCGACATTTTTTTCCAAATTTTATAGGGAAAATAACTAATAGAAATTTTTTTCCAAATTTTTCCAATTTTTTTAGGGAAAATTTTGTTAGAAGATATATTTGATTATGGAACTTTGAAATTTTTTTCCTAAGTTTATAGGGAAAAGTTTGTTAGAAGATATATTTGATTATGGAACTTTGAAATTTTTTTCGAATTTCTTGTTCCAAATTTTATAGGAAAAAACTGTTAGAAGTTATATTTGATTATGGAACTTTGCATTTCAGCTTATTTGAAGATTACCCATCATTGGAATTTAGAAAAATGGAAATAAACGTACACCCTTTGGTAAAAAAAATTGAATAGGAAATATTTTTTTTGCCTATAAAATTTTGTTAGAAGTTATATTCGATTATGAAACTTTACATTTCAGCTTATTCTGATTATCCATATCATTGGAATTTAGAGAAATGGAAATAAACTTACACACTTTGGGAAAGTCGAGTTTTTGTGCGAGTAAGTTAATATTGTAGAAACGAGTGTTTAGTTTCGGATTGGAAAGTTGAGTTTGTGTGGAAGTAAGTTAATATTTTAGAAAAGAGTCTTTAGTTTCGTATTGGATTTTTAGTTTCGAATTGGATTTTTTTAACAGATTGTATCAAAATTTGTATATTGTATCCAAATTTGTAGAATTGAAGAATTTAATTATCAAAATTCTAATTTTCCATTATTAGATTCGATCATTTTTTTATTATCGGATTCCATCAAATACTTCCATTATCAATTTTCGATCAAATACCTATACCATTATCAATTTTCCATCAAATACCTAGAATGGATAGATATCTTTGCTCCAAGATTAAAAGGCTATTTTTCCATTTTTTTTAAGCATCCAAACAACTTCCCCAAATTTAGAGATTAAAAGACTCTTTTTCCTTTTTTTTTTTAAGCATCCAAACAACTTCCCCAAATGTAGATGTTGTAGTTAAAACTTAGATATGCCTATCCCAATAAAACTTTTCGAACTTGTCACTCGTCACACTATGTGCTGGTTGTGTATGTATTTCCCTCCATTTCCCATGTCCAAAGATTCTTTACCTATCCCAATAAAACTTCATGTCTAATCTCTCACTTTTTGTGTTGGTTGTGTATGTATTTCCCCCTACATTTACTCCTCTCACTCTTTGTGTTGGTTGTGTATGTATTTCCCTTCCATTTACATATCTCCAAAGAATATTTTCTATGAAAAATAAATAAAAAATATTTTTGCTACAAAAACTTCATATCTAATCTCTCACTCTTTGTGTTGGTTGTGTGTATTTCCTCTCCATTTACTTTTCTCACTCTTTGTGTTGGTTGTGTATGTATTTCTCCTTCATTTACATATGTCCAAAGATTTTTCTATGAAAAATATAGAAAAATATATGTGCTAAACAAAAGCCTAGCAACATCTGGCATCAAAATCACGTCAATTAAATATATTTCAACAATCACACCAATTAAAATATATCTCTCAACTTTTGTGGCACCGCTCAAACCTTCCTCAAATGAAGAGAAAAGTAGTATAGCAACATCTAGCATCAAAAGCACACCAATTAAATATATTTCAACAATCACACCGATTAAAATAAATCTCTGAACTTTTGTGGCACCACTCATACCTTCCTCAAATGAAGGGAAAAGTAGTGTAGGTATTTTTCCTTTTTCAATAATAGAATTTTTTATTTTATTGTGGAGATAAGATATTGTTTCCTTGCAATAATATTTCAACGATCACACCAATTAAAATATATCTCTCAACTTTTGTGGCACCGCTCATACCTTTCTCAAATGAAGAGAAAAGTAGTGTAGGTATTTTTCCTTTTTCAATAATATAATTTTTTATTTTATTGTGGAGATAAGATATTGTTTCCTTGTAATAAGACATATATTTGTGTTTATCTCAACTCTTGTGGCACCGCTCATACCATCCTCAAATGAAGAGAAGAGAGAAAGGTAGGGCATGTGATTTTCCTTTTTCCTCACAATAATAGAAATTTATACTTTATTGCGAACATCAGATATTTTTTTCCTCAGAATAAGAGATAAATTTGTGTTTTATTGTGAAGATTAGAAAAAATATTTTTTGATGTATATGCACAATTAATGTGCAATTAACTTGTGATAAGTCACCATAAATGTGATATCTCTAACATTTCCCATTTTACAATGGACTACCTAGTGAGCACATTGATCACATCTTGAAGATACATTTAATTTGTGATAAGTCACCATAAATGTGATATCTCTAACATTTCCCATTTTACAATGGACTACCTAGTTAGCACATCGATCACATCTTGAAGATACATGTCTCAGTGATAGAGAATGATAGTCCAAGCATGCCACATTGGTTGTATGGGAGATACAAATATTAATGAGGTGTGTTAGGATAAATTTGACTCAGTGAAAGACTCAAAGTTGTTAGGTCAACCATGGTGTTTTCGAGCACATGGTATTGGTGACCCATGGTATTGAGGTGATGGATTACATGTAATGAAAGCCTATATAAGGTTGGTGATACTCCATTGTAATGTGTTGAGAGTTGAGCGGTGAAGGATCACTTAGCTGGGGCTAGAACATTGACCAGCTTGGCCATATTTGGCCAAGGGAAATAATAGAAATAATAGATGTATTGTTGGTTGGTTTTTCCTAAAAGGGTTTTCCAAGGTAAATCTTGTGTGATTTATGTGCGTTGTTGCTATGATTTTATATTATTTTCCTATCACATTTTGATTTCCTAACAACTCATATCAAAGCAATGGTTGACAATGATGAAAAGAAATACATGGTTGCTCAAGTACAGATCTAGGGGACGTTGAAGGCCACAGGAGACTTAAAGAGTAGAGGATGAGTTGTGTGTGTATGGAGAATCCATGGGATCCAGGTGCATGTGCATGCAGAAGGCCAAAAGGTGAGCAGTGAAGGATCACTTGAACAATTTGGTTTGGAGTGTGTGAAGGATATATGGCTTGGATGTTGGGATCTTATGGATGTCTATGTCAGGTGTGGTTGGATCTATTGTCTAGTTGTAGATTTACCAATAAGCGGGCATCACTAGCTGGAAGAATGGAAAGGCAAGAGGATGGAAACATAAGTGTCAAGATAGAAATAGTGAATAAACCAAATGATGGAGTTGAATGTAAATGGGTGTATGAATGTAAGAATTGGTTATTTAAATTTCATCGATAAAGTCTAGACATAGACCTAGGTGGTAGTGGGGGGCATGCGGGATTTCCTGATACCTTGTTTTTTAGGGACATTTTTCTGGATTAGGTCATGGGAAACCCCAAGTCAAGTTTAAAGGAGGGAATGTTAAGTGTCATGATAATAAAAATGAAGAAAAAATGAATTGATCGAGTTGAATATAAATGGGCATACAATTGTAAGACCTTGTTAGGCATGCATGCCCTGGGTTTTAAATTTCACTTGTAAAGTCTAGACGTAGATATATGTGATAGGGGGAGCTTGTGACATTCCTGAATACCCTTATTTTTAACCACCTACATTAGAGAAACCAACCCGGCTTGAAATACCTTCTTATATAAGAGCAACCGTCCCTTGCTTGAAATGATATTATCCAACATAAGAGAAATTATTGCACTGCAAAATCATGAAAGGACAGGTTGTAACCATGAAAATGTAAGTGTGCCTATTCATGATTCCAAGAATTCTATTTGTCCATGATGATTCCATGATTCTATATATCCATGATTTGAGTGTAAACAATATTGGCCAACATTATTCACCATGCAGTGAGTCAATGATTGGATTATTGTCTTTCCATTGTGTTCATTCGATGGTGAATAGTGTATATCCAACAAAAAGGATCGAAAGGAAGTAAGCCAATCACTGACTAACTACATAGTGCATAAAGATAGCCAATTTGAAGGAAAACAATAATTGGAAACTTGCATAAAGATAGCCAAATTGAAGGAAAACAATAATTGGAAACTTATCAATGGTGTAATATTTTCCCTCATTAAAGGTGCCAATGTTTAAGATAGCCAGACTGAAGGAAAACAATATTTGCAAACTTTTCGTGGGTGTAATCGTTTCCTTCATTAAAGGTGTGAATGTTGTAAAAATCTGATGCCCCTTGCACCAAATACCATTTATAGAATTCTATAGAATTCTCTTGCATACATGTGGAATATAAATTAGATGGAGATGATAAATGTTGTTGGGAATGCTACCACATCAAATCAAACTATGCAGTAGTCACGAGTAGGATTACAATGAGGCTCTTTTGTAGTGAACATGGTCATTGCATAGCCATGTAGAGTCATGGGTGCTAACATGTATGGTAGAATTCATAAAAAGGTTGAATCTACTTTCATAGGGTGCTCCTACAATGACATTATTTGTGCAGATATGTCTTACAACAAAATAATACTCTCTTTGCAATTTTCTCTCCATGTTTGATAATGTTTATCCTCAATATACACATATATTAATTTTTCGTTTCTATAAATGTCATGAAAACTTTTTGTTTTCAAATAAAATAGAAATTTCATGATATGCAGATTAATTTGCATATTTCCATTTAACTACATTTATCAATCTAGAGAGGATATGATAAAAAACATTGAATAGGGAGAGGATACGTTATGCGATGCATGTTGTGTGATCGTATCTCATACGAATTACAACAACAACATAATAATAATAATATGTTTTTAAGGTCACTGCCAAGCCAACACACCAAATTGGTGTATGAGACCCCCTTGTTTGTAGGACAAGGGACCCCCCTCCGCCCAACGATTTGACTGGTAAAGTCTATGAAGGTATACATACCCTACCCCACTCTGGATTTGAACCTGTGACCTCTTAAGAGGAAACACATGTTCTTAACCATAATACCCTCTTTACAACATTTTCTCCACGTTTGACAATGTTTATCCTCAATCCATACATATATTAATTTTTCTATTTCCAACTTAAATAGAAACGACATGCAAATTAATTTCCATATTTCCATTTAACTACATGTATCAATCTAGAGATGATAAACATCATTGAATCCATACATATATTAATTTTTCTATTTCTAACTTAAATAGAAATGACATGCAAATTAATTTCCATATTGCCATTTAACTACATGTATCAATCTAGAGAGGATAATCATCATTGAATAGGGAGAGGATCAAGCTATGCTAAGTGTATCGTGTGATTGTATCTCATACAAGCACAATAAGTTCCACTTTAAGTGTGCTACAAGTAGGGAGATATAGTATACTCCATTGAAATTTTTCATACATTTATTCATACTTAATTATTCGATACATTGGTCGTACGTGTTGTGAAATAACTCCCAACATACTTCTACCTTTATCCAACAAGAAGTGCAATTTGATGTGATAAGACGACATTTATTCTTTTCCCCTATCAATGCCCTTAGTGCCCTCATATAGACTAGGTGATATCAAGACATATATTAAATAACATAAACATGATTGTATTAAGATATTTCTTAATTGACATATATTAATTGAGTTTCATCATAATATCTTCTAAATATATCATATAATCAACATGGGTGGAACACTTTAGCTCCCATCATACTTCTACCATTATCCAACAAGCAGTCACAATTAGATGTCACAAGACAACATTTATTATTCTCCCCTATCACAATTAGATGTCACAAGACAACATTTATTATTTTCCCCTATTAGTGCCCCTGATATGTAATTGTCATGGATATTCCACTAGAATATTTCATTACAACATATCTACTAAACAAAATTGAAATATTTACTATTAAGGTTATTTTTCCTGTAGATCTTTAAAATATTTAGTTATTAATTTTCTTATTATACATGAAATAGATAAAATGTGGAAAATAGAGAATAGTAAAATACAATCACACCATATAAAAATAAACACAAGATATAACTTGGGAAATCACACCATATAAAAATAAACACAAGATATAACTTGGGAAACCCAATACGGGTGAAAACATAACTAGAAGGTGAGGTGACTCTTCTTTCTTTTCTCTTGTACATAAATGATGCAAGTACAAAGAAAGAGGAACTCTCTGTGGAGTTTCCTTTGAACTGTGGCCTGTATGTCTGTTACAAAATCTCTACTTCTCTGTTGTGCTCACAAAAAATACCACTCTTATATGTTTTTGTCAGCTATAGAACAATATACAATGTCAAATAATGAAACCCCTTCTCCTCCTTGTGGCTCAGTATTTAACATAGCCCAATAACCATCTAGTGGTAGGTTTTTGACATCCTCAATTGTCGTACGATTTTGGACCTTCTAGAATATTATTGAAATCACATACGTGGCTAGGCCCATATGCATGAGTAATGGGGGCTAATGTGGTATCCTCTCATACCAATTTTGGCAACACAATAGATCAACTTGTAGAAGCATAACTTTTGCATACGATCTTTGATTGACATGATTTTTGTATCATTGGAAACCTCTCGATGTATAAAATAGCGTCACGAGGTATAAGCCATGTTGGGAAAGTATTAACCACAAAAAATGCATTTGATTCCTCAAAATGGCCTTCGAAGGTTTCGAACCCCAATTTTCCAAACTAGGACCTACCACTAAAATGGCCCTACAAGATCATTCCTCTAGTTTTTCCACTATGAAAGGATTGAGATAGATGAAAAAATTATAATGATCCAATATGGATCATACCACTCCATTTAGGGAGGATATTGGTCACCGAAAGATTTATTGAATGAGGTGAGGAAAAGTTTCCTCTACCTTCTCTCTAGAGTACCACTTTACGTTTCCTGGAAGTTCTCTTTTCAACACAATCTTCCAAAGGTCATGTTTCCCCTGTCTTATAGTTTTGGAATTCTCTTACAAAACTATGTCCTCTACTAACTCTGCTTTTGCATCTAGTGCTAAGTCCTCTATGGAAGGTAGGACTTTCTCCTCCTCCTGATCCAACATGGAAGGCTCATAGAGTTCGAGATTCTCCACATTCACTACTAAGTAAATGCACATGTATGGGGGTAGATTGAGTCTATAGGCATTATCTCCTACCTTTTCCAATACCTCAAAAGGACCATACCAAAGATCCTTGATCTTCTTACTAGGACTATGTAGCCTTTATTTATTTAGTTGTAGCCATACTATGCCTCCCACTCTAAATTTTCTCTCTATTCGATGCTAGCCATGTCTAGCCTTGTACTTTTCCTATGACTTATTCAGTGTCTCTTATACTTGCAAATGAATATGCGTGATCTTCTCAACAATTGTTTCTTCTTTTAATGCATCTCCTATGAGGTCCTCCATCACTTCTCCTTGTTTTCCATATAAAACATATAAGGGTGAAGGTGACAAATATACAAAGAAATTTTCAAAAGGTGATGGACCAGTAGAAGTGTGGACTACTCTGTTATAAGAGTGATGTATATAGATTAGATTTTCATCCCAGGTCTTTGGATGCTTCTAATTGTAACCCCTTAAAAGTTGCACCAAATGCATGTTGAATACTTCTATTTTCCTATTTTTCTGTGGATGGGATGTTGTATACCTTTTCAACTTAATGTTCATCTTCTTCCACATTGTAGTCCAAAATTGCACTAAGGACTCTAGTATCCCTATCTTAGATGACTTTCCTTGCTATCCCAAATAACACCCAGACCTGTTCAAAGAACTTGTTTGTTGCTTCTTACTTGTTGATGGTCTTTTTAGAAGGCATGAAAATTCATATTTTGTTGAATCTGTCAAGTACCAAAAATAGATAGTCATGTCCCTACCTAGCTGTTGGTAAACGTCCCACAAAATCCATGGAAATACTTTCCCTAGGTCGACTGGGTACATGTAACAGATGGTATAGACCTTGCTTCATGTTACTAGGCTTGATGGTACAACAAAGATACATTCTCTAATATATCGTTCTACATCTTCTTTCATTCTAAGCCAATACACATACCTCTGTAAGTTAGAAATTTCCTTCCCAACACCAAAATGTCCTACAATGTTGAAGTTGTGAGCCTCTCTGATAAGTTGTAGTTTTTCACCTTTAGGGACACATAGCTTGTTGATCTCGTAGAGTAAACCATTCTAGAAATGATAATCATCCTTGCAGTGACCTTGTTCTATATGAATTTGGCCCTATATCTACTGAAACATCTCATTGAAGTCCTCATCTTCTGTGTATGGCTCTCTATATGCATCATGGGTAAAAGGATCCATGTTCATCAGAGTTCCCAAAGATGTAATATTGTTCCCAAAGATATAATATTGGATGTGGGTGTCAGTGAAAGAATTTCTTCTAGCTTGTTTGTGATTCCCTTCTTATACTTAATGAATAGATGAAATTGTTGTAAAAACCCCATCCACTTGTAATGCTTGGTTTGTTGCATCTTACTCTAGGCTTGCAAATACTGTAGTGGTTGGTGATCTATGTACACGATGGAATCCTTACCCACCAGATAATGCTTCCACTTCTTGATAGCTTGAACCAAGGCATAGAGTTCCTTGTGATAGGTAGGGTATTTGAGAACTGCCGCATAAAATATTTTAGAACGATAGCATATTGACCTTCCTCCTTGCATCAAAACTAATCCCATGACATACCCACTTGCAACTATCACCACTTCAAAGGGTTTCTGCAAGTTTGGTAGGGTCAGCACTAGTGCTTGAATGATCTTTCTTTTTATCTCATCAAATGTCTATTCTTCCCCCACTGGAAATTCTTACCACTGGCTATTATGGTGTATAGTGGTGCAACTATCACTAAAAATGAAGCTATGGACTTTTGCAAGTATTGTGATTCCCCTAAAAAATATCCTAAATTTAGTGATATTTTTAGGAACTAGCCATTTCATGATGGCCTCCATCTTGAAGCGATCTATCTTGAGCTTCCCTCCACAAATCACATACCCCAAATATACCAAATATTATTGAGAAATCTTGCATTTCTTGAGATCTTCATGCGATCTATCTTGATCTCCCCTCCACTAATCACATACCCCAAATATACCAAAGATTATTGAGCAAACTTGAATTTCTTAATATTGACCAGCAGTTGTGCTTCTTCAGAGTCTCTAATACCTACACAAGATGTAGTATTTCCTCCTCCTAGGTAGCACTATAAACTAGTATATCATCCAAATAGACAATAACAAATGAATCTAAATAACGGTGTATAAATTTAGTAATATTTTTAGGTACTAGCCATTTCATGATGGCTTCTATATTCACGCGATCTATCTTGACCTCCCCTCCACTGATCACATACCCCAAATATAACAAAGATTATTGAGCAAGATTGCATTCTTGAGATTGGCCAGCAGTGGTGCTTCTTCAGAGTCTCTAATACCTACAAAAGATGTGGTATTTCCTCCTCCTAGGTAGCACTATAAACTAGTATATCATCCAAATGGACAATAACAAATGAATCTATATAAGGGTGTAAAACATAATTCATTAGTCTCATAAATGTAGTTGGTGCGTTGCATAAACCAAATGGTATAACCAACCACTCATACAAACCTTTCCTTGTCCTGAAGGCAGTCTTCCAAGCATATTCTTCTCTGACTCGTACTTGGTGATCTCATGATTTCAAATCCAACTTAGTGAATTACTTGGTATGCTACAACTAGCCAAAAAATCATCGATCCTTGGTAGAGGGGATTGATTCTTTAGTGTTATAATGTTGAATACCCTATAATCGTTACATATTCTCCAAGTCCCATCCTTGTTGGGAACAATTATGACGGGTGACCCACAAGGTGAGGTACTTGGTTGAATCACACCATGTTCCAACAAATGTTGCAACTACTTATTCACTTCATTCGCTTCTAGAATATCATTTCTATACATCCCAATATTCAGCACTGGGGTACTATCAATAATTGTATTTTGTGCTCCACATCCTTCCTTGTTGGTATCCCTTTAGGCTCCTTGAATACTCCTCTGTATTAATGTCACAAATCCTCTAATTGATGTTTCTTATCTTTAGTACACCCCTTTGGGGATGTCCTTACTCTCATTAAATCATCATCAAAATTGATTTTTTTTTCTTTAGTAAACCCATCTAGGGATGCATTCTCTCTCATTAACTCATCATCAAAATTGATGTTTCTTCTCTTTAGTACAACCCTATTCTCTTTAGTACACTCCTCTAGGGATTCCTTCACTCTCATTAACTCATCATCAAAATGATTCTCTCTTAAGAAAATAAAAAAATATTTCTTACTAAAACTAATTAACTTCTTGGCTTCGTTGCCACTTATAAGTAAGATATTTGACTTTACTTTATGCATGTTAATGATGCAGGAATTTCCATCCTTGATCAGTCAGTACTGGTTGGATCTATGCATGAATATTTCATCCCTCATATACATGTAGGGGATTTTGAACACTACTCCACATAAATCAAGGGGTACTACATCCAATTCCACTTCATCAATAAAATCAACAATTACAACAAATTTAATATTACACTGTTTTGTTACCTTTATCTTTGCATCCTTGTTTACCCAACCCAATGGATAGGGTCTAGGATGATGGTGAACCTCCAATATAATATTTTTAACCAAATATGTTGCTATGATATTATCCTATGAACTAGAGTTGAGCAGAGCATTTATCTTGGTATTCTTGAACTGTATCTTGATGTGGAAGAGCTTGGTCATCTTCTTCTCGTCCTTGTGATGAAGGAAACTTAGATTTACCTCCTTATGAAGATATGTGTAGACAATATTTTCATCCACATCCGAGTTACTTTCAACTTGATTTCTTGAATCTGTGGCTAGAAGATTATTTTTCTTTCCGTCCTTCTTGCGGTTCTTCAGGTTCATCTTTGGATGTAGTTTCCATAATTTTTCCATGGTGTGGCCATCATTGTTGCAATGATTGCAATTGGTGCTATGATATTTTCATTGCTATTTAGTGTTTGTTTGTTTTCTTCTTGTCTTTTCCCCCTTTCCGCTTCTTCATCCCCTCCCTGGAAGCCTCCTGGTGCTCTTTCTGCTTGGAACCACTTGGATACCCTTTCTTTTGGCTTATGTTTTTCAACCATTGTGCCTATGCACATGCCTCATACATTGTCCTTGGCTTGAAGAGAATCAAATACTTTCATATATGAATGTGTAAACCCCCAGGTACTTGAGGAGTGCATATGGGCTCTTGGGAGAGATACTCAATATGATTTTGATCTTTTTGAACTTAGTGGTGTAGTCATGTACACTCTACCTCTGCATCTACCTGAAGTAGTGCCACCAGATCCATTGGTCATCTACATACCTAATAAGGTAGAATTGGGACTTGATGAGGGTTTGGAATTCCTCTCACCTAGTTATTGGCGGACCACTCTTTAGTTTAAGTTTTCCATGTAAGGTACTACATCTATTATAATAGCATGAAACATAAATATTGTTTAAGTGTTTCCATGTAAGGTACCAGATTTATTATAATATCATGAAACATAAATATTGCAGAGAATAACAACAGAACAACACAATAGATGAAACCACAACACCAAATAATACCTTTATTGATAGGAAACATTGTTCACTTGTCTCTTCGAGGGGGAAACCTTTAATAGAGAAACAATATGTTACAATAATTCTAAAGAAAAAACTTCTCATACCCTATATTCCTATTTATACTAAATCTATCTATTCAAAAGAACAAGCTAGAGGAAGATCCTTCTAGAAGCAGAAGCTTCTATTAGGTCTTCTTATATTTGACTTATTCTTTCTTATTCCTAGGCCTTATTAATATTGGCCTTTATTACATAGAAATATATTATTCTACCTATGTGAGGGGTTAGGGAGGTTAGGTCCCTAACATGCCCTCTCACTTAAAAATGACCTTGTCCTCAAGGCTTGAGATGAGAAAATTGTTGTAGAATGGTAGCTGGCTCCCAGGTGGCATCTTCTCGAGTTGTATATTTCCATTGGACTAACACTTACTTGATGGTGTGCCGACGAAGACGATGCTCACGCTAGTCCAAAATGGTTTGTGGCTGCAACCATATGGAGCCTTCTTCATCCAATTCGGGAAGGATGGTTTGAGTTTGGAACTTAGTTCCAATCACCTTCTTTAAGTAGGAGACATGAAAAACATGATGGAGCTTAGAATGACTGGGAAAAGCTAATTAATAAGCCACCTGTCCCATGTGCTTGAGAACTGTATAAGGACCATACAATTTGGGCTTAATTTTATGACAATGGTCAACCTTGAGTGAAGTTTTCTTATAAGGTTGCAGTCGAAGAAAAACCTAGTCACCTTCAAAAAATTTATGTTCAGAGCGACCTTGATCTACTTTTTTCTTCATGTGATTTTGAGCCATGACCAAATTCTCTTTGAGGGTATGGAGAATAGACTCTTGAACTGTAAGTGTTTATTAAAACACCTGGACCTTCGAGACACCTGGCATGTATGAGAGAACCGAAGGTGGATTTTATCCATATACTCCTTCAAAAGGAGTCATGCATGTAGTTGTATGGTAAGAAGTATTATACCACCATTCAACTAGTGGTAACCATTTATCCCACTTATTTTTCCTTTCAAATTCAAAACAACTCAAATATGTCTCCAAACACTTGTTCACAACTTCAGTTTGACCATGAGTCTGGGGATGATAGGCTATGTTGAAATGCAATTGGGTTCCCTATAGCATGAACAATTCCTATCAAAAATTGCTGGTGAAAGTGGGATCTCGATCAGAAACAATGGAATGAGGCATGCCATGAAGCTTGAAGACATGATACTTGAAAATTTCAGCCATAGTGGAGGTGGTAAATGGGTGTTGAAGAGAACATAAATGAGCATACATGGACACATGATCAACGACCACCATGATGACTGGATTATTTCTCGATTTAGGTAAGCCCACAATAAAATCCATAGAGATGTCCCTCCAAATAATGGGTGGAATTTGAAGTGGTTGTAGTGTGTCAGGAGTTTTGAATGTTTTTCCCTTGTTGCGTTGAAAAAAATCACATTCTTCCACAAAATTGTGAATGTCTTGTTTCATACCATCCCATAAAAAAGAACATTTGACCTAGTCATAGGTTTTGGTAAGCCTTCAATGCCCACCTGTGGGTGTATCACGAAGCTTAGAAAGCATCATGGATTTAATTTGTGTCTGTTTACTTAAATACAAACTACATTTTTATCAGAGCTCATCATTGTGCCAAGGGTACCCAGGGGAAACTAGAGAACTGGCTTGCAATTCTTGAATCATATGTGAAATTTTGGGATCTTGTAACCATTCTTGGCGAATAGCTGGGAGACAATATGGTACAATGAAGGAGAGGGAAAAAATGGACCCTTCATCTTCATATTTTCTTGAAAGAGTGCCATTAACCACATTTTCTTTGTCTTTCTTGTAATTGATCTCATAATCATATCCAAACAGATTAGTCACCCATTTTTCCTCCTCGCTTAATGTTGTTTCTCCAGAAAATACTTGAGGCTTTGATGATCTGTATTAATTTGGAAGTGTTTCCCCAATAGATAAGGGCGTCATAGATCTACTACATGAAGAATATCCAAAATTTCCTTTTCATAGATTGATTGGCCCAAATGTCGCTTTGACAATTGTTTGCTGGTAAAGGCCAATGGCCAACCATCTTGCATAAAGACAGCTCCAATTCCTCTCCTAGTAACATCATATTCTAGGACAAAGGTATTTGTGAAATCAGGAAGGGCCAGGACCAGAGTGGTGCACATAGTCACCTTCAAGGCTTGAAAGGCATGATCAGCTACAAGATTCCAGGTGAAAGAATTCTTCTTAAGGAGAGCAATGAGAAGTGCCACAATCTTTCCATAATTCTTAACCAACTTGCGATAATAGTTCGTTAACCCCATAAAACCATTCAATATTTTGAGAGTCTTTGGGAAAGGCCAGTCATAGCTTCAATCTTCTTAGGATCCACCCTAATACCTTCCTTACCAACAAGCCAAAGGGCATGACCAAAAACTCATGAGTTTGAAATGTATTCTTAGGAATGTCTTCCTCTTTCATACATATATGGTGGTAGCCAGAACGAAGATCAAGTTTAGTAAATATCTAGGCACCACTCAATTCATCTAAAAGATCATCAATGATAGGAATGAGAAATTTGTCTTTGATGGTGATTTTGTTGAGGGAACGAAAGTCAGGAAACATGCGCCAAAATCCTTCTTTCTTGAGTACTATGACCATAGGAGAAGAAGAGGGGCTCGTACTAGGAAGAATAATGCTTGCGGTGAGAAATTCTTGAACAATTTTCTCAATTTCATTTTTCTAGGAAAAGTGATGATGATAGGGACAAACATTGGGAGGAAGGCTACTGGGGATAAGGGGAAGGGAATCAACATGAAAACTACAGGAAGGAGGGAGTCCCCTAGGAGTGAAAAAAAAAACTTGATGTTTGGAGAGGATGGATTGAACATCCAGTGGCACAAAGGGTGTCTCAGTGGTGTGAGTGGAATGGAGTTGTGCAATAATGCCAAAATGACCTTTTTTGATGAGCTTTTCCATGCAATGGGAACTGATGATCTCAAGGGAATCTTCTTTTCAAATGACGAGTGATTCAGTTTTAATGAATCAATCTCACCTTGGTATGGCTTTATTTCCACTTTCGCTTCCTTCTTAAATAGGTATTGTGAAGGGTTCATGACACTCGAAATCGACTGCTCTTTCTCGTATTCTTTTGGTGACTCCTTTCTTGAGTCTTCTTGATCTTCCTATTTCCCCTCTGATCTGTTCTATGAGTTAGAGCGCCCATCATCTTTGAACGATCCAAGATTTATTGCTAGAGCCGCCATGAGGAGGTTCATATTGTGAATGATGTCGGAAGCTTGCACTTCCAACCTCTCAAATCTCTCTTTCATTGGATCTCGAGGGTTGTTATAATCAAACTCATCTTCCATGGTTAGGGTTTCTGTGAATTCTCTTTAAGTCAATTCCTGGATCCTGCAACTTCCCAAAAATACCCAAAAGTAAAACCTTCTCTGATACCAATATGATTTGTAAATTTTCATGGATATTCCACTAGAACATTTCATCACAATAGATCTAATTAACAAAACTGAAATATTTACTATTAAGGTTATTTTTCCTTTAAATCTCGAGAATATTTAGTTATTGATTTTCTTCGTATGCATGAAATAGATAAAATGTGGAAAATAGAGAACAATAAAATACAATCACATCATCCACAAATAAACACAAGATATGACCTCAGAAACCCAATATGGGAGAAAACCTAGCTAGAAGGTGAGGTCACTCTACTCTCTTTTCTTTGGTATAGAAATGATGCAAGTACAAAGAAATGGGCACTCTCTGTGGAGTTTCCTTTGAACTGTGGTCTGCACGGCTACTACATAATGTATCCTCCTATGTTATGCTCACAAAATACCTCTCTCAGATGTTTTTCTCAGCCCCTTCTCCTCTTAATGGCACGATATTTAACATAGCTTGATATCCAACTACAGGTAGGTTTTTGACTTCTTCAACCTCAATTGTGATAGGGTTTTGGAACTTCTAGAATATTCTTGAAATTACATATGTGGATAGCCCCATATGTGTGAGTAATAGAGGTTGACGTGGCATCCTTTTGTACCATGGTGGTCAACACAGTAGGTCAACTTGTGAGAGGCATAAATTTTGCATATGAGCTCCGGTTGACATGATTTGTACACCGTTGGAAAGCTCTAAATGTGCACAATAGAGTCACGGGGTCCGATTTGCGCTAGGAAATTTTAATTCCAAAAAATGTCGTTTGATGTGTTGAAATAGTGCTAAGATGTTCCAAACCCCAATTTTCCAAACTATGACTTGCCACTAAAACAACCCTGCAAGATGATTCCTCCAATTTTTCCACTCTTAAAGGACCGATATAGATAACAAACAATATAATAATCCAATCCATAACAACCCTAAACTACGTGATTTCAAAGCATAGAATAAATAGCATAAGCATGCCTATGTTAAGCTATTCATTAATTGACATATTAATTGAGTTTCGAGTTTCATCATAATAGATTGTAAATATATCATATAACCAACTTGGGTGGATCAGGTTGAACACTTTATTTTAAAGTAGTCTAATTATTCTACTCGTTTGATCTATATTTTAACAAAACTTTATTTTATAGTAGTCTAATTATTCTATTGATTAGACCTATATACTACCAAAGTCAATATGCCAGTAAAAAAAAGTCAATATGATAGTAAAAAAAAGTCAATATATATATGACCAAAATAAATCGAAAAAGTAGAACAATTCCTTTTATCAACCTATTTCCAACGGATCTTTCACTTAGAAAAGGGATAATGCATATTTTTACATGTTTATTTGCTTCATACATTTGCTTCATAAGGGAACAATAAAGGTGCAATTAGTAAACTGAGTATGCAATCACAATAGTGTCCATTATTGTTAACAAAGGTAATTCCTTTCATCAACCTATTTCTAACGGATATTTCACTTAGAAAGGGAGAATGCATATTTTTACATGTTTATTTGCTTCATAAGGGAACAATAAAGGTGCAATTAGTAAACTGAGTATGCAATCACAATAGTGTCCATTATTGTTAACAAAGGTTGTTGTACGAGGAAAAGAACATGTTTTCAACATATCTTTCACTTAAAAAGAGAATATAAATTTTTACATATTTATCTTTTTAAGGAGACAATAAAGGTGCAAAAGGTAGATTGGCTATGCAATCATAATAGTGTTCTTTATCCTCAACAAAGGTTATCTGAGGATCCTTTATTCTCAACAAAGCTTATTTGAGGAGGCAACTAGCTCAATTTGAGGAGGCAACTAGCTCAATGCTTCTATGGAGCATGCAGGTGATAATCAAGGAAAAATAGTTATACAATTGCAGGTGACAGCCAAGGAAAAATAGTTATACAATTGCAAGTGACAACCAAGGAAAAATAGATGTCCCATGCAAGTGACAACCAAGGAAAAATAGATGTCCCATGCAAGTGACAACCAAGACAACCAAGGAAAAATAGTTATACAATTGCAAGTGACAACCAAGGAAAAATAGATGTCCCATGCAAGTGACAAACAAGGAAAAATAGGTATACAACTTGCAAAGGGTGAATTACATTAACATGAGGGTTTTAACAGTCTTATAAAAATAGACTAAAGGGTGAATTACATTAACATGAGGGTTTTAACAGTCCTATAAAAATAGACTATCCAAGTCCACATGGTAGTCTTCATTAATAAGAATAACATACTGAAACCCTATAATTCATTATGGAGCCAACATAAGGTAAGTGTTATGCACTCAATAGCGTAGCATTTACTGTTGTGTGATTGAGGAAATACATTTCATGGGATTTGATATTCCCACCAATGGTGTATATGACCCTTGTTACAATATTATTGTATATCAGATTCCATGGTGTATATGCCCCCTACTATAACATTGTTGTATATCTGGTTCTACAGTGTATATACCTTGTGTCATAACATTAAATGTTGTATCACATCCCATGGTGGTGTGTATGTTCAGTGTGGTAGCATAGCATTAGGCTTACCATTACATAAAGCTATCGAGTGTTTCTTACCTTATAGTAGTTTGGATGAGATGTTTCACAATGGTTGATTGTGGATTGACCTTTCTTAGTGATGTGTTAACTGGAACTTTGCACAAACGGTCCACATTGCATTGACCACGACCGAACACCCATCAAGAGAACAAGGTTGACAATAAAAAATAGATTTTGGTAAATTGGGAGGATTATTTAGGGATTGTTGCACATGTCAAGCCTTAACTATTAACCACGTGGATGGTCCACTCTGCATTGACCATTGTTTAATGCTCATCGAGAGCATAAGGTTCACCATAAGAATTGGATTTTAGGGAATAGGCGGGATCTTTCATGGAGTGTTGCACTTATGAATCTCTAACGGCCATGCCTCATCCTTTTCTACTCGTAGTAGAACACTATAGGTTGCATTGAGAATGTTTAGAAGATAAAAAATACTCCTATGAATTACCTTTATCGTGTATGATGCACCGGTTTCAAGAATTGAGAGTAAATAGTCGTAGCATTGCTCTTGACTCCAATTCCAACTGTCAAGCTGCATCAGTCTCCACCCGAACTCTCGTTGTCTATGGATAGGTATTACTATGAAACTTGTGGTTGTGTCTTGGTTGTGTCGATTTCTCTCTTGACTCTAATTCTAACTATTGAGTTGTATTAGTTTTCACTAGAACTCGAACCCTCATCATTTATGCATGGTTATCCCTGTGAAACCCATGGTTGTGTCGATTACTCATGTAATTTACAATTTGATTTGATGGAACTGTGGATTCAAACTTTCACGTTGTATGCATGGTTATCCATGTGAAACCCATGGTTGTGTCCATTACTCTCATATAATTTACAATTTGATTGATTTGTGGAGGGTTGACGCATCACAAAAAAACCCACAAAAATTGAACTAGTGATCTGAGAAGGACTAAACTCCACACTGACTAACTTTTCTATCATTAGGTGGGAATTGAAGTCCAGAGACAATGGGCTAGTTGGTCAGTGTGAGGTTTAGTCC
>ML777126.1:1944753-1958764 GCA_009831015.1 Picea engelmannii
CGGGCTGCTTTGTTTTTCCCAACAGCGCCTTCACCACGCCTTGTTGCACGAGCAGATCGTGCATCTTCACCTTCCAGATCTCGAAATTGTTCTTGCCATTAAATTTTTCAATTTCGAACTTGGCACTCTGCATCTTTTTCATCAGAGGAAAACAAAAAATAAACAAACACCACTGTTCACTAATATCCAAAACCCCTTAAAAAAAAAATGAAGAAATAATCTGGTGTAATTTTCTAAAAGAAATTACATTCACCTTTTAAAACAAAATTCACCTTATTCCTCCACAGATTTAAAAAATCCACTCCACCTTATTCCTCCACAGATTTAAAAAATCCACTCCACCTTATTCCTTAATTCTTCCACCCTTCATATTATATTTCTCAAATATAATGAAAGAACCTTTTCTTAATACTTTAAAATAAATAAAAAAAAGGTTTTAATACTTTCCAAATATAAAAGTATTACTTTCAAATAAAAAACCATACGAATCCTTTAAAAGAAAGGGGGGAGCGCTCCTTAAGTGTTTTAGCGCTCCATGGAGGATATAAGAGGGGCGCTGAAGCAAAACAATGAAATGCACGTAAGTGTTTGAGAGGCTGGCGCTTCTTTTAACCTGTAAGGTGAGCGCTGGCTCTCCTTCCAGCGCTCCTTCTCAAAATACCCGTAATTTTCTTTAACAGCGCGCTCGTATGCCTTGTCTCCAGCGCCGGCGCGTCCGTATACTTGGTCTCCAGCGCCGGCGCGTCCCGTGAACTTATTTCCCAGCGTCGGCGCCCCTGTGCAAGTCTTTGACAAGCGCTGCCCCAAAAAATGAAATTTCAACACTGCTAAAATGAATTTCAAGGCTTCGGCTTCTCCCCGGCTGCGTCCTCCTCAGCTCCTGAGCTCCTTAGCTCTGATACCACTTGTTGTAATTGTTAATGCGGAAAACACAATTACCAATAAGACAAACAATACAAAATGCAAACACAAATCAGACACAGCAATTTACGTGGTTCACCCAAATGTTGGGCTACGTCCACCAAGCATAGGTATCGGTCATCTTATTATTCAGCCAATGGAGATTACAGACGGATCTCAATCCTCAGACTTCTCAGTCACCCCTCAGCCTCTACGGGCATTCAATTAAATAGAAAAATCCATATTCTAATTAGAAACATCCTATTCTAATTTAGAAAAATCCATATTCTAATTTAGATGGATTTGTTACAATGGATTATTTCTATTCACGGGTGAGTTTGTTGTCACCGTTTTCAACATGCATGAGTGCTAAGGTTAGCTTAAACCTTGGCTTTAGTTTTTACTTCTTGAAATTATTCATAACTAGTAATTGTCTATGTTGTTATAAAGAGATGTTGTTCTAGCAACTAGGAAGAATGTTTAACTTCTTTGTGAATAAATATATGTTTTATCATAAGACAATTGGTACAATACCTCATAATTCGTGACATCTAATTCACGACATCTGTCTGAAATGTGGAGTGGAAGGTTGCTGCATCTCTGAAATGTGGAGTGGAAGGTTACGACATCTAACAAGTGGAGTAAAATGGTGATCAATGGACAAACAAGATTGGATAAGTAAGTCGTGAATAAACCATTCATATTGAGTAGACTCTCATTGTTTGATTCTTTACGAGATTATTTATTTATTTATTTTATATAATCTCAACCTAACTAAAATTATGGCTCGATAATGTTAACTTACCATTTTTCCAATGTCCACCTAAATTCTTTCTTGTACTCTAGTATATTCCACAAGCCTTGCCTTTCTCTTTGTGAAGGGGTAATATTTTTTTTGAATCTCAACCTAACTAGAATTATGGTTTGATAAAGTTTAACTTCCCATTTTTCCAATGCATCACCTAAGTTCTTTCTTATAGTCTGCTATATTCCACAAGCCTTTCTCTTTTGAAGGGTTAATTAATTTGGCTTTTGTTTACGGAAGGGGTCAATGTTTTTTATAAAATTACTATTTCTTATAAGTTTTGCATTATAAGGCCCACTTTGAGGATTCGAACCCTAATTTAAGTGTAATACAAGCTCCAATGCTTATCTTTCATAGTGAAACTTTCATGATATAGAATTTGTTTTCCTGTAAACTTTTTCATCACTCTACACCAATTGATCAAATGCTACTAAAACTTTCATGGAATAAAAACTTATCTCCTTATTACACTGAATCAAATGCTACTAAAACTTTCATGGAATAAAAACTTATCTCCTTATTACACTGAATTTGACATTTAAAAGAAACACTCCACCATCTAAATTCATAATTATGTATTGAAAATAATAAAAATTGTATACTTTGAATAAAAATATTTTGTTCCAGAGAAAAAAAGCGTAAATTTTATTAAAAGCAAAATAAAATTTACATTATGTAGAATATTTCTGATACTAAAAATTTCATGGAATAAAAACTTAGCTCCTTATTACATCGAATTTGACATATAAAAGAAACACTCCACCATCTAAATTCATAATTCTGTATTGAAAACAATAAATATTATATACTTATAATAAATATTTTTTTCCGAAGAAAAAAAGGATAAATTTTATTAAAAGAATAATAAAATTTACATTATGTAGAATACTTGTGATGTTTGTCACAATTATTTGTACTCTCAGAGAGAGTATAGTCTCCATAACAGATTCAGGAAATATCCAAAAATATACATTATAGTGCAGATTTTCTGTAAATAAACGTCCAAAAAGTAGAGAGATCCAGTGAAGAGCAGGAATTCAAGTTCAAAAACAACATCTGATCAGCATGTTCCCTCACATCTCAAGTGGATAAAAGTCCCTAGAAAAATACAGTCCATATATATATCCTTTGAAATAACTAATGTACATCTCTTAGAAATATAAAAAGGAAAATAAGTGAAAACTAAATTATGTGAAAGTTGCCAAAAGGGGCAAGTCCTCTGTAAATGGCATGTGATAATACTCATAACCAGCTCCTACATTTGTTTATGAGATAATCTAGGTCCCATAATCCAATTGAGCTCCCTCCTTAGAGAGCGCATCGACAATCCAATTCCATTCCCTGTAAACATGTTGTATAGAGAAAGAATAAAAAAATTGAAGAAGACGTTTCACCTCATCAAGAAAAGAAATTATAATCAAATTGTGACATGACTGTGTATTCTGGGCCCAATTAATAATTAATATTGAATCCCCAAATATTTGAATGTTGTGGACCCCATTTTCCAATGCTAGGAGGATAAGTTTTAAAGACATTAATTCTGCATAATTGTTTGTTCTGGGACCCAAACCCATTTCAACTTTGTAAAAATGATTGTCAGATAGATGTAATATAGGGCACCTCCCCACACTTTTGATTTTGTTCCTACGAGGCTGCATTGAAGAATATCCAAAGCTTGTTGTGATCGATATATTCTTTAATTATGCGGTGCATTATTGGGGCAACTTTTTTCCAAGGGAAGTGGGATAAGATTCCTAAGCCATGCACTGCAGTAGCTTCTGGGACAGATGTTTTATCTTCGAAGATGGATAGATTTTTGGCTAACCATATACCCCATAATATTATGAGTGATAAACATTTTATACACTTTAGGCCCGGGGAAGAAGACCATGTCTTCCAAGCATCTTCAATTCAATTGAATGACCATTCCACACACATTGAATCCCTGACATGGAGGTACATCACTAGCAGACCTGAATGATGAAAGGATAGTGAATAAAGAGATGAAGTTTTGTCTCCTCCATTCTCTTAGATAAGGAGCACCACTTAGGACCTTCAATTCATATTTTATTCATATTGTCCCAAGTCAAAACTTTATTATGGATGAGGCACCACATGAAAATCCAGGATTTGAGAGTGCATTTTAGCTTCTAGAAATTGTTCCACCACCACCTGGGCTCCCTAAGGTGACATTCCAGATCTAGTTGAATACACCCCAACTTTGGAGTGTATCCCCCATGTCGTGCATGATTCCATACCAATTCATCATCCACTTTAGAATGTATTATCTAAGAGGCTTTTAGACGATCGATATAAGAGCGTTAATGACTTGCCTGATCACCAACCGGGCCTGTTGGCGAGCGGATTTCCATTCTTTGTTCCATAACATGGATCTGATCGGGTCAGTTATTTGTTTGATATGAAAAATACACTAGTTGTGTAAGCTATGAATGAATTCATCTGATATTATATGATTTTTTCCAAATCTAGGCCAGGGGTCCAAGCCAATGCAGAGCTTTTCTCCACTTCCAATTCGCCAATCAAGGTCGTTGCTAATGACATAGAAAGAGATGAGGGTACCCTTCCAAATATTTGAGAAATTGTGGATCTACATATTTGGGTCCCTTATCCAATATATTACAGGACTGGGATGTATATATTTCTTGATAACAACCTCATTCCATAAATTTCATGAATTTATGAGTCCCCAACCAAGTTTTTCTACCAATGCTTTTGAGAACAGAAAAATGTTTTTGAGACCCCAGCTCCCCAACAATTTTGGAATATCCAAAAGCTTCCAATTTACCTACGATAAGACAATTTTTTCCCTAATCCATCCCATAAGAATCAGAAACATATCCTGCAAACTTTTTACAGAATCCATTTTAGGACCCAAGCAAAGGACATCCAATAGATTGGGATGGCTTCAAGAACATATTTTACCAAGACCATCCTTCCTGCTCTTGACAACCAATGAAAATTTCAGGACTGTAGGCGCTTTTCCAAGTTCTTAATGAGCCACAACCAATCCAATTTTTTGTATTTATTTGGTTTCAGTTGAAACCCCAGATACTTGAATCCAACATTGAGATGTTGGGAATTGTAAGGGAAAAAAGAGGCATAATAATCTTTCTCCTCCTCGGACATATTGATGAAAGAGATAGATGATTTTTTATCATTGATGATCATACTAGTAGCTCAACCAAAAAGTTGTAAAGTGTTTTGAAGATTTTTTTCCTCTCGTCTGGAACCATTAAAGAAAATTAATACATCATCCACAAATAGTAGATGGGTGACATAAAAACCTTGGGAAATAAATATACCATGGAACTCAACCCTAGCTTTTGAGGAAAGCAAAATTTTGCTAAGGCCCTTTGCAACAAGTAGAAAGAGAAGGGGGGATAATGGGAAACCTTGTCGGAGACCTCGCTCTGTAGGAAAGAAAGGAGAAGTTGCACCATTGATCCGAACCACATATGAGACTGAAGAGATGCAATCCATGATCCAATTGATGAAGGATACTTCAAAGCCAAAATGTATGAGCAATAGCCTGATGTAGATCTAGTTGAATTGTTCATAGGCTTTCGAGAGATCAATTTTTAATACAACTCCTTTATCATTTTTTATCTTAAGAATATGAATGACTTCTTCTACAACCCCTATAGCATCATGAATTTGGCGAACTTCAAGAAATACAAGTTTCTCTTGTGAGATGATCTCTGAAAAGACATCTTTGATTCTCCGAGAGATGATTTTGGCCAATATCTTATAAATTGTAATGCAGAGGGAGATGGGCCTAAAGTCATTGAATGAAGAAGGATTTTTTAATTTTGGAATGAGTGTGATGAAAGTGGAATTAAAATTTCTATGCACATGACCCTTAGAGCAATATTCCTCCACCATTTTGAGCTGATCACCAACTATATGGTCATAGATCACCAACTATATGGTCATATAGACCTGTGTACAATTCAATTGACCAGCCATCAGGACCTGGACTCTTATCCATTTGAAAGAAGTGGGGGGTGTCCTTAAGCTCCTCCTCAATCACCTCATGCATGAGCATTATGTTTCCTTCTTCTTCAATGAAGTGAGGGAAAAAAAGAACAATTTTAATATCATCTCCAATCAAGGCCCTAGGATCCTGCTTGAAGAGGGATTTGAAATGATTTCTCCCTAGAGTAGCAAATTCGTTAAAAGAAGAGACATACCTACCATATGGACTTTGTAGGCTCCAAATAGTGTTGAAGAAATTTTGACCCTTTGCATAATCCTGGAAGAACTTGGTATTCTCATCACCACATTCCAACCAAAAGGCCCTTCTCTTTAGTCTCCACTTTGCTTCATGTTCCAGAATATTCCATCGATCCTTTTCTAGAGCGAGAAGGCACTCCTTTAGGTCGTTATTGAGAAAACCCCCACCATCGTCTTCATACATATTATGAATTTTGTACTCAATGTACATGAGAGTCTGATCATCCCTACTTTGATTTTCCCCAACCCAACTATTTGTGACATATTTAATCCACTTAATACTTTTAGTGAATTGGACCCTTATCGGTCTGTCTGGGGCAGTCAAAACCCAATGATCCTTGACTATATGAAAATATCTATCCTCTTTAAGCCATCCTTGGTTGAATTTTAAGGGGATGGAAGGTTTATGCAATCATCCAGCCAATTCTAGGAAGATGGGGGAGTGATCAAAATCCCCACCGGATCTGACCTATTGCCTCAAAATTAAAGAGGAGTCCAACATTAATTGAGCAAGGAGGAAGTGATCCAAGCATTTTGTGATGCGATCATCCCAAAGAATTTGTTCCTCCAAGTAGGACATAAATTTATCGGGGCAACATCACATAGACTGTTACTTTCCAAGAAATGTCTAAAGAAATATGACAAAGGATCATCCCTCACTATAGGCCCCAAATATTCCTCTAGACCAATGGAGAAATTTAGATCCCCACCAATAATCAAATTCACATGCTAAATAAAAGATTTTCGAGTCAGGGACTCCTAGAAAGGGATCCTTACCAAATTAGGACCATATACATTCAATAATCTGAAGTAGTGACCTAAATCAGATGAGAAGATATAGAAACCTAGGCTAGAGACAAAACCCCATGAATTGTTAACTTTCACCGTCCGAGGGTTCCAACCTATAGTAAGACCGCTAAATCTACCTTTGGCATTGATCAGAATCTGGACCAGGGGTCAAATGTTAGCCCAAAAATCAAAGTGTTCAGAATCACTTCAAAACAAATGGGTGTGTAGGCCTCGTTGTCACGAGCCCAACGCACTTTGAAAAAGTTCAAACAAACATTGGATGAGTGAGATATCGTGTTTTGTTCGATTTGCCAAACATGCAAAAAATTTGCTGACTGTACAGCCCGTACAGTCCATACAAGTGATGACGTGGCAGGTGCTGATTGGACATGCTGATCTGGCAGAGCCATACAATATGAAGTGGCATGATTATGATGTGGCAAGCATTTAAGTGGAAGACACGTGGACGTATGGGTTTAGGACACGTGGCATATTGTTGTCAAATGATATGGTACCATGTGGCCCAGGCGTGGGATTCCATGTGGTACCTTGGTTATGCTATGTAAAATTGTATGGTGTTTGTGGGATTTGAACCCTGGACCTCCACACACAGTGCAATGTCTTAGCAAAGGCTGCCCAACTGGCGCGCCAAAGTTTAGTGCTTGTTAGATATATGTATTCACATGTATTTAAACGTGTTTAATGTTGCATTTGGGTGCGGGTCCGGGCTAGGGCTTAGCCCCAGCCCTCAGTTTTGTGAACCATTTACATGTGACCTCTTCACGGAGTTTGCGTGAGCATTTTTGAACAGTTCCCACCCACGTTCCTCGCCACTTGTCACACCCACAAGATTTCTAGCTAACGGTGCCTATTTTTGCATTGGGACGTGGCCACATGGCCCCCCATGCGCCCAACACCTCCTTGTTTTGGGGGCTTAGTTCCCTAACTGTTCGAAAAATTCACGCATTTTACCGAAACAACGCGTGTGCTGGGTTTAGGCATGGGAAACACCCAGAAGCTAGGTTACTCACACATGAGTGCGTTTTGAATAACTAGGGAAAGCAAGCTTGAAGGAGGAAAATGGCAGGAGGCCTATCTTCTTCATCTTTTGGCCAAAGGAGGTGCCGAAAAAGCCCAGATAGGGGTTTTTGGATGTTCTGAATCCATTAACATAGTTTTCAAAAGCATTTGGAGACTTCTATTGCAGGTTTTACACCATTGAAGTTTCATGGAGATCCAGGGAGCTTAGGGCCACCATTGAAGTTTCATGGAGATCCAGGGAGCTTAGGGCCACCATTGGTGGAGGTCATGCTCCGATGAGCCCAAGTCTATTTTCTATGACTGAATAGTCATTTTTGACTAATTGTTATGCTATGAACACATTGGGACAAGTTTCAGAGGAATTTGAGGACTTTTACAGGTGTTTTTTCCACAAGGAAGCTCATTGAAGCTCAAGGCCACTTGTAGAAGAGGTCATGCCCGGATGAGCCATGGTCCGTTTTCAGAGTTCTATTAGTCATTTTTGGGGTTTTTATGTATTCTTAACCCAATGGTATAGTCAATAAATCCATTGGAGTTGAGAAACAGCTTGTAAAAGAATCTTTGACAAACTAATCCTAGAGAGCCTAGTCCATTGATGGAGGCTCAAGGAGATGTAGCCCAGTTGGGGGTGAACTCATTTATCATGTTGTCATTGTTGTGAGTTCTTTTGATGATTATTATTTGTTGCACTTTATGTTGCTGTTGTATTCTTTAAACAACATACTTAACCATTGAAAAAAAAAACCTCACACATAAACGCCCAAAAGAAGCATAAACATGACACATAATTTCTCTTGCACAACTAAGACATTGAGCAAGGTCCTGAAGTTTATTTTAATGGAGTAGAGGGTGCTTTCATAGAAAAACAAGTCATCCCCCTATTTTCAGATCAGGTGGTATTAGAGCATAGTTTTTCTCATGTGATTGCCATTGATATCTAGAGATTTGACTGTTGGTATTATTGTGCAAGTTTTATGTTGAAGTTCGAACCTTGCAAGGATGGAGGAAGATTCGAATAGTAAGAGTTCTCATACATCTTCATTAGCCAAGTTCTTTGACAAAGAAATGTTGAAGGAGTTTGTAACCATGAGAGATATGGTACAAGAGATGGTGGAAGATAGGAAGGAGAGCATTCTCCTTCAAGAGCAGTTGATGGCCATGAAGGAGGAGAAGCACCAGCTTCTTGAAAAGTTGCATGAGATGGAGACTCAACTCCATGAGGCAAAGGAAACCATTACCAAGTACATGCATGAAAATGAGGTATGTAATGCTAGTTTTTCTTCAAATTCCTCTCAAGATGAATGCTTTGGTGTTTTTGAAAATCACACTAGAGGAATAGGGTCCAAGTTATTTTAAAAATGGGCTATGAAGGTAGAGGGTTAGGAAAGCATGCACAAGGCATTGCTGAGCCTATTGTTGTTGAGGAGAGGCCCAAGTATTGGAGTCTTGGATATGAACAGAAAGATGGATCATATTCCAAAGTTGAGGAAACAAGGGAAACAGTTCCAAGAACAAATTTTGTTGCAATCTCAGTCCCTCAAGCATGCAAAGTGTGTGTTCAAGATGAATGCAAATGTATGAAACAAGAGAGTTGTGACAACCATAAGGACAATAACATTTTTATTGGTCTTCAAAAGAGAGCTGGTAACTCTTCAAATTCACCTCCTCAAGAAGGCGATAAAGGTGAATGTTCAAGAACATTTGTTGCAAGTTCAATCCCTCAAGCATGCAAAGTATGTGTTCAAGATGAATTAAAATGTGTGAAACAAGAGAGTTGTGATAGCCATGAGGAAAAGAACATTGTTGTTGGTCTTCAAAAGAGAGCTAGTAACTCTTCAAATTCACCTCCTCAAGAAGGCTATAAAGGTGAATGTTCAAGGACTTTTGTTTCAAGTTCAACCCCTCAAGAATGCAAAGTATGTGTTCAAGATGAATGCAAATGTGTGAAACAAGAGAGTTGTGACAACCATGAGGACAAGAATATTTTTGTTGGTATTCAAAAGATAACTGGTAACTCTTCAAATTCACCTCCTTAAGAAGGCAATAAAGGTGAATGTTCAAGGTATATTTCTGCCTATAATTCAGTTGCTTTTGATTATGTTAAGCATGGTAAATTTACATGTAAAAATGGAAGAAAAAGTCCATGTACATATTTTGGTTTAGATAACCATCATGTTTCAAGATGTTGAAAAAGATTGACCACATTTAGGAAACTTTCCAAGCAAAGGCAATTTGAAAAGAAGATGCAAAATATTTGCACTCACTGCCAAAAGAGGGGTCATCTCATCAACCAATGTTGGACATTGCATCCAACCACCCATTCACAACACAAGAAGCAGATGGATAAAGAGACTGGCAAGAATGGAAGAGGAGATTCCATCATCGATGTGAGTCAGGATGATTCACAAGAAGATGATTTTCAGCAGAAAAAGTCACCATTGAATTGGCTTGGTAAGAAATGGTTAGATTTCTTGAACAAGTAAGGCTTGCATTTCTCTGTTTGTAGATGCACTTTTTAGCCTTATGTATGCATTTCTGTTGAAAGTATGACAAGTTGCAACAGCTTATCATAACTTGTATGATGGAAGTTTGCATGTGAATGTGATTATATTGAAGGCATTCTTGTTGTTGCACAACTTCGCCAGGAGGATGTAAAAGATGGGTATGATACTCACTTATTGTAGCCATATATCTTTTTAAGTTTTAGCTCTTATGTACCCACATGTTTTTGGGTTTATGTAGTTATGTTTGTAGTTGAAGGAGAGTTGAAGAGCTTTGCACATGCATGTGATTTTGTATGTGTGTAAACAATGAACTTTGTGATAGTTTCTTTTTGAGTGACTCATGATTGTAGCATGGTTGTGTACCATGAATGTCAACTTGTCATTGGGAACGTCGATATGTTTCAAATGAGTATCAACTTGTGTCGATGTTGTCTTGACGAATATGTTATGTCGATCATGTTTTTCGAATTATCTTTAGTCGATGGTGTTTGTCGGCTTGTAAGGCGATATTGAATACACCAAGATGCACGAAAACATCATGTACTTTGATGAAGTACAAGATGCGACCATTTACTTGAAGAGAAAAAAGACTTTGTTGGCATCATTTTCAGTTTTGTATAAAGTTTGTTTTCAAAATTGATGGTTTTCTTGGTTTGTGACAAGATGTCACAGGAAAGTATTTTTGCAGCCATTGTAGAGAGGATTGTGTTGATGCCAAAGAGTTCACAAGAGGGACTTGATTCTCAATGGGAAGGCTGACATCTTTCCAAGCAAAAAGAGAACAGTGGGTTAGAAGTAGCCAGAGAACAGTGGTTGAGGGACATAGCCAGTTGTAGTGCAAGGCATGTGAAGGTACCCAGGTGATTGCGAAAAGAATTTTCAAGTAGAATCAGTTGATAGAACTTGGAAGTAGCATATTATTGAAGCTCAGGCACATAATCATCATCTTTTGTGGGTCCAAAATCCTTTCAGTGGGAAGACGTGATCAAAATCTGGACCAGGGGTCAAATTTTAGCCCAAAAATCAAAGTATTCAGAATCACTTCAAATTAAATGGGTGCATAGGCCTCGTTGCCACAAACCCAATGCACTTCAAACAGGTTCAAACGAACATCGAATGAGTGATATATCACGGTCTGTTAAATTTGCCAAACACGTAAAAAAATTGCTGACTCTACAGTCCGTACAGGTGATGACGTGGCAGGTGCTAATTGGACATGCTGGCATGGCAGGAACGCACAGTATGATGTGGCATGATGCTGATGTGGAAAGAATTTAAGTGGTAGACACGTGGACGTATGGGTTTAGGACACGTGGCATATTGTTGTCAAATGATATGGTGCCACGTGGCCTAGGCGTGCTGCCACGTGGCACCTTGGTTATGCTGTGTAAAATTTTATGGAGTCCATGGGATTCGAACCCCGGACCTCCAAACAAAGTGTAATGTCTTGGCAAAGGCCACCCAACCGGTGCACCAAATTTTAGTGCTTGTTAGATATATGTATTCACATGTATTTAAACGTGTTTAATGTTGCATTTGGGCATGGGTTTGGGCTGGGGCTTAGCCCCAACCCTTGGTTTTGTGCGCCATTTACACGTGACCACACCAAGGAGTTTGTGCGCATGTTTTTAAATGGTCCCCACCCACGCACCTCGCCACTTGTCACACCCACAAGATTTCTAGCTAACGGTGCCTATTTTTGCACTGGGATGTGGCCACATGGCCCCCCATGTGCCCAACACCTCTGCATTTTGGTGGCTTAGTTCCCTAACTATTCAAAAAATTCAGGTGTTTTATGGGAACGATGCATGTACTGGGTTTAGGCATGGAAATTCCAAGAATCCAAGTTACTCACATAGGAGTGCGTTTTGGTGAACCAGGGACAACAAGCTTGAAGGAGGAAAATGGAAGGAGGCCTATCTTCTTCATCTTTTAGCCAAATGAAGTGTCAAAAAATCCCATCTAGGGGTTTTTGGATGTTCTGAATCCATTGGAATAGTTTTCAAAGGCATTTGGAGACTTCTATTGCATTTTTTACACCATTGAAGTTTCAGGGAGCTCTTGGGAGCTTAGGGCCACCATTGATGGAGGTCATGCTCAGACGAGCCCAAGTCTATTTTCTGTGACTGAATAGTCATTTTTAACTAACTGTTATGCTATAAACACATTGGGACGGGTTTTAGAGGAATTTGAGGACTTTTACAGGTGTTTTGTCCACAAGGAAGCTCAGGGAAGCTCAAAGCCACACGTAGAAGAGGTCATGCTCGGATGAGGCATGGTCTGTTTTCAGAGTTCTATTAGTCATTTTTGGGGTTTTTATGTATTCGGAACCCAATGGTATAGTCATTAAATCCATTGGAGTTGAGCAGTATCTTTTAAAATAATCTTTGACAAACTAATCCTAGAGAGCCTAGTCCATTGATGAAGGCTCAAGGAGATGCAGCCCAGTTGGGGGTGAAATCCTTTATCATGTTTTCATTGTTGTGAGTTTTTTTGTTGGTTATTATTTGCTGCAATTTATGTTTCTATTGTATTCTTTGAAAATCATACTTAACCATTGAAAAAAAAAAACCTCACACATAAACCCCCAAAAGAAGCATAAAATTGACACATAATTTCTCTTGCACAACTAAGACATTAAGCAAGGTCCTGAAGTTTATTTTAATGGAGTAGAGGGTGCTTGCATAGAAAAACAAGTCAGCCCCCTATTTTCAGATTAGGCATCTAGGTCGATGAAGGTATAAGACTTCAGGAGGGAGCTAAGAAGCGAAGAGATAACGTCCCCATCCCAAGATTTTCTTGAACCAAGATAATATCAGGGTTATTTTTCTCCACCAATCGACAGAGAGATAATTTTTTGGAGGGGCTCGCCAACGGTTGAAGGATAATTTTTTCATTAGCTAACCCCTTCCACGAAAGATTATATAAGGGCCCTGATAATGGACATTTGTCTACCAACAGCAAGAGCAATGATGGGTTTCTTTTGGTATTTTGAGAGAAAGGATTGCTTTCCCCTACCTTGCTGGTGTTAGCACTCTGTAATTTGCCCAAGGTTGTAAGGCAGTCACAGAGGCAACATCAGAACCACTTCGAGTCTTGGATCTAGCCCTCCAAGACTCAGAGAGGGATCTCTCTGTCTGATATAGCTTTGTTTGAAGAGATATTAGGCTAGTTAATGAAAACAATGGGCTTTGTTGTCAAAGTGTTTTTGAATTGGTTGATACAGTCTACTACTCCATTGGGCTATGGGGTCTGTAATTAATTAGGAATGAAATACAGCCATAAACGAGGAAGGATGAATTCCACAGGGCTAGATGATATACTCACTGGATCTTTTGCAGCTTAAATGATGGACAGAAGAAAGGGTGAGAAGGATAAATTCGACTAAGAAGAAGTTAAGATTTTCTTAATCGAAAACATCAGAAGATAATTAAATCTTTTAGAATCGGAAACAGGGTATCAGAGATAAATTCTGAGACATACGTTACTCTTAAAGATTAGTTTCAGAAAACAAAGTGGTAACAAAGCGAAGATAACATTCAACTTAGAAAATAAACATCACCAGTAAACATACACAAGAATCCTGTAAAGTGCCTCCCTTTCATTAATGGCAGATCTCTTCAAAAATGTTACAGCTTGATAGCCACAGGGCGTGAAGATCCAACCCTTTTACATTAAAATCATCTCAATAAATAATATAGATCATCCCAACAAGTTT
>ML777126.1:1963762-1978974 GCA_009831015.1 Picea engelmannii
ATTGATTAATTAATAATTAATTAATAATTAATCAATTATTAGACTAGTTGTTTATTAATCAATCTTAACCTAGCCTAACTTTATTGCTATTCTTATTTATCCTAAGTCCATTTATGCAGGGATGGAAGGCGGGGAAAAGTAGTTGATGGGGCAATAGGACAAGGGAGTGAGGGTGCAACGTGGATGTAGGATGCAATAGGGTGATAGGGGATTGAGCGACAAGAATGGAGGGAGGAAGCGGAATCACCTGAGCCATACTTCGTCATCACGGGAGAGACACCAAATCAACAGTCGAAGAATCGACTCGCCTATAATTATAGGATCCCAACAGCTGGTCTAGAGGGTCACTTAGATTCATACCAAGACCACCTAGTGAAGGGGACGAAGTCTATGGAAAAGCCCTATATCTAAGGGCATGGTGGACAACCCGATCTTCAATATCCTCTGTAATCAAATTCGATAGGATGGAAGGCCGAGAAACATTTGGGGTTTTGGGGAGAAAGGAAAGGAGGGCCAAGGGGGAATATGACACATGAAAAGACAGTGTACTTGGGATTCCAAATAGGGTGGGAAAAAGAGATGTGAGAGAAGACCATCTATGACCCAAAAATTGTTTGAAAATATAGGTATTTCAACAGAGGATGAACACCTTCAATAACCACTCACATAACTAGATCAAAGAGAAACACACCAATGTTTTCCCATGGTAAAACCCCTACGAGGAAACATCCACGGCCCTAGCCAACACGACCACTTGGAGCAGTTTATTAATGCAAAGAAAAAGATTACAAAGAGATTTTACAAGAGAGTTTCTCACAACCGATCATTGAAAAATGACCCTCCATGCTCTTTAAATATAGATCATGGACCAATCAAGTGCTAAGCCACAGATCAATGGCCATTAAGATCGAGGAGAGTATGAACCGTCGGATCACTCTATGTCGGGAACATATCGTGACTGACGGATTTCCTAACTACAAATGCATACTAATGCATACTAAAGAAACACACTAGAAAACACACTTTTACCTAATGACACAATAGACGAAGTAGATCTTACTAACTCCTAAGTGTCTAAATATCCTAACATCCCCCCTTAAGAACAACTTGGGATAGGATTGAAGGATTTACAATAGTGACACAATAGGAGAAGGAAGGAGGCATTAGAGCCTATCCCCCCTTAATGACAACTTCCTAAACTCCTAACATAGATCAAAGTTTAGAAAACTTCGCTTTTGTAAGAGACTTTGTGAAAATGTCTGCAACTTGATCTTCTGTAGGGAAAAAGAGCACTTTAATAACTTGATTATGAATGCGATTTATGATGAAGTGCATGTGTAGATCGATGTGTTTGCTACGCTGATGTTGAACTGAGTCTTTGGCAAGATTGATGGCACTCTGATTGTCACACCAAAGGCTGTCGAATGTTGGTGCTGGAATCCAAACTCTGAAAGGATCTGTCGAAGCCTTCCAAACAGGGCTTCCTGACTTGCATTTACTGTTTCTCGGTACTCTGCTTTTGCTGAAGAAAGTGAAATAGCATGATGTTTATTACAAGCCCAAGTGACAGGTCCTGAACCAAGCCTGAAAACATAACCTACAGTAGACTTCCAATCATCAGGGTCGCCGGCCCAATCTAAATCAGTGAAACCAACCAATAAAGGAGTCCCCCCTGAATTGTAATGTACCCTGAACTGAACTGTACCAAAAACATAGAGAAGTATCCTTTTAGCTTATTTCCAATGGCTTTCATGGAGTGTTTTCATATATCGGGAAACAAGACCAACAACAAAAGAAAGATCAAGATGGGTATGAGTCAAGTATAAGAGGCTACCAACTAAATGAAGGTTCAAGGTGGCATCAACTTCAGTAGAAGTACAGGTGGCAAAAATCTTGACTACAGACTGGAAGCGAGAAGGGGTTGGTTTACAATCGTCCATGTGAAAGTGATGAAGAAGGTCACCAACAAACTTAGACTGGGAAAGAAAAATTCCTTCATTGGTTTGCAAAACTTTGAGGCCAAGGAAATAGTGCAAAAAGCCTAAGTGTGTCATTTCAAATTTTTTCTTAAGGATGGTTTTCACATGGTTTAAAAGTTTCGATTCACTACCGATAAGGATAAGGTCATCAACATAAAGGACAAGGATTATGAGATGGCTTCCTACTTTCTTGGTATAGACATTAGGATCAAAATGATATCTAGAGAATCTAGTGGCAATAAGAAAGCTATCCATTTTGACATACCAAGCTCGGGGAGCTTGCTTGAGACCATAAAGAGATTTCTCGAGGTGACAAACAAGGCCAGAGTCATTCTGGACATATCCAGGAGGTTGTTCCATGTAGATTTCTTCTTGCAAATCTTCGTGCAAGAAGGAGAATTTAACATCCATCTGATGGACCTCCCATTGATGTGAGGCAGCAAGGGCAAGAACAAGGTGGATGGAATTCAGTTTTTCTATAGGGGAAAAGGTTTCATTATAGTCAATTCCTTCAACTTGGGAAAATCCTTTGGAAACTAACTAAACCTTGTGTCTTTCAACACTTCCATATAACGCATACTTAGTTCTGTAGACCCATTTGCATATAGCAAGTTTTCTTCCTTTTGAAAGATGTACAAGATCCCAAGTATCATTTTCCATTAAAGAATGATACTCTTCATTCATTGTTGTATCCCAATCTGGATGACCTGAAGCTTCTGCAAATGTCTTTGGATCATGAGTTTCTGAAACTTGAGCCAAAAGAGAAGAAGCTCACTAGAACTGTGAACGTGTTCGACACTGATATGAAGGATCACCGACAATATTACCAGCTTCTTCTCGTGTTGAACATACCCATCTAAGAAGTGATGGAGCTGGTGCTGGTTCAGGTTCAAAGGACTCATCTGGAGGAGGGTGAGCATGAGGAGGTGGATTTTCATCCTCACTGCCATCATCTAAAGAAGAAACCAAATCATAAGAAGGCACAAACACTGAAGATGGTTCGTAGGCTGAAGAAGGCACAATTGTCGAATTAGGCTCGCAGGCCAAGAGATTTTCATCAAATTTAACATCTCTTCTAATAATAATTTCATTACAATGTGATTGAAGAAGTTTGTAACCTTTGACATCTTCAGAAATAACCAACAAATATACACTTCTCACTTTTAGGCTGCAATGCTTTCCTTTTCTCATCAGGAATGTGAGCCCATGCTATACTGCCAAATACACGAAAGTGACTTACATCTGGTTTAATTTTAGTCCAAGCTTCTTCCAGTGTTATATTTTTAAGAGCCTTTGTGGGAGTGCGATTTACTATGTAATTTGCATAGTTGATGGCTTCCACCCAATACTTTAGACTTAATCCCTTAGATTGGATCATACAATTAGCCATTTCTTTTAATGTGTGGTTCTTTCTCTCAACAACACCATTTTGTTGTGGTGTATATGGAAAAGTGTGTTGCATTTGGATTCCTTGTGTAGTGCAGTAGCTTGTAAAATTATTGTTCACATATTCACTTCCATTATCTGTTCTTAACCTTTGAATTTGATGTCCAAATTGCTTTTCTACAAGGTCCTTATAGGCCAAAAACTTGTCAAAAACTTCACTCTTGAGTTTTAAGAAGTAAACCCAAGTACGTCTAGAAAAGTCATCAATGAAAGTTAAGAAATACTTGCACCTAGAAAAAGAAGGAGAAGAAAGTGGACCACACACATCACTATGATCAAGCTGCAAAGGACCCGAGGCATGCCAAGAGGCACGTTTGTGAAAACTATCCCAATGATGTTTGTCGAGAACAAAACCGACACAAACACCATCTCTGCATGAAACAAGAGGAAGACCAATCACCATTTGTTGATTACATAGTTGCTGCAATGAGTGATAGTTTAGATGATCAAACCGCTCATGCCAAAGTTTGCTCAAGTCATCGCTATGAGCAACAAAAACTGACGAAACAACTGATGACTCAAAGTTGTGAAACTTGTACAACCTGGTAATATCATCAGCAATTCCAGTTGTAAGAACATGCTTAGGATCTTTTAGATCCTTGATTACAACTTGATGAGGTGAAAACTTGACAGTTTTACCTTCACCTGAATGAGTGATTTGATATACTGATAGAAAGTTACAAGAAAGACTTGGAACACATAATACATCATTGAAATGACCATTATCTATTTGAAATGTTCTAGATCCTACAACACTAAGAGATCTATCATTAACAACAAATATTTTCTTGGTGTTACATTCATTTAGAGTAGAAAATATGGATTTATTCTTATCCATATGATAAGACGCTCCTGAATCAATAAGCCACTCATCAGAAGAAGAAGTAGTAGTAGAATTTGAATTGAAGGAGAAACCATAAGCATAAAGTGAATGTCTGTGAGAAGAAGAAGTAGACTCAATACTGATGTTGTGCTTCCTCATCGCTGCCATCTTATTGAAACATTTGTATTCATCATGACCATCTTTATCACAAAAGTTGCAATGTCTGTTAGTATTCTTACTTTTATATTTTTCTCCTTTGTCACCAGTAGGAGATGAAGTTGTCTGAGCAGGTTTGGGACCCTTATGTTGTTTGTTCTTGTAGTGAGGATGTTGCTTCTTGGGATACTTGGGTTTATCTTTCTTTTGGGAAACTAAGGCTTTGTTGGAGGGACCTGCAGTGTTGATCACTCCAAATTGTACAAGATTATCTTCCTCTCGAATCAAAGAAACAAAAAAGGAATCAAGAGTGGGTTTTTTATAAGCTTCTTCCCCTAGAGCCTCTCTCATGGCATAAAAGGTAGATACAAACACAAAATATGCACTACCTAGCTTAGAAAGAATAAGATAGATGCAACGCTTTTCCTCCATCTTTATCTTACATTCTTCACATAAAATTTTGAGTGTTTTAAACCTAAATAGATAGTTTCCAAGGCAAGAAAAATCATTTGGACTCAAGGTCAGTATTTTATTTTCTAACTGTTGTGCTCGAATAATATTGAGTTTACCAAACACAGATTCAATTGTGTCCCAAGCTTCTTTGGGGCCTTCAATATATTGAAGGTGGTACCTTAAATCAGGAGAGATGAAAATTTCGATTAGTCCATGTGCTTCGTCATTCCTATTATACCACTTGGCTTTCTTATCAGCATCAATGGGTGCTTTTTCCTTTCCCAAGGTAATCCGGTACAAGCCTTTACCTCTTAATGAATCTTCCATATGACATTTCCATTAGAAGTAGTTGTTGCTGGTAAGCAAGACAATACTTGTGGAAGCCATATTAAATATGCAGATAATGTAGATTTAAAAACTAAAATTGATGATCTGGATGGAAAGAGCTCGAAAATTTATGCAGTTTAAAAAAAAAACGGCACTGAAAACAGACTTCCGATGTTAGAGTTATTCCCTTTTAAAAAAAGGCACAATCGGTAACCAAATGACCACGTGATTGTGTAAGTTGCTTTATGAAGTGACCCACTTTTATAAAGAGAAGTGGGGATCACTTTTACAATGAAGTTAAAAGATGCATGCAAAATAAATAACTCTAAAATAAAATATTAAAGCTACTTATAGTGATTCACTTTTATACTTGAAGTGTAATACACTTTACAATTTTAGCATGAACTTTTCCCAAAAAAGGTAACGCAAGAGAGACTTGAACTCAGGACCTCTTATTTAATAAGGAAACTTTTAACCAAATGATTTTACAAAACATATTGTAATGTTTAGAAGGAGGATTGGGGGTATTTTTTTTTTTTGTTGTTTTTGAAGACAGCCTTGGAGAGCGTGCTAAAAAACAACTCTTTTCACACAAGAAAAAAAAATTGCTTCTCGATGACAACAAGGGTTAGATCTCGGTTAGCTTACCTAGAAGATGCACCTTTTCCTATATGTTTCTGATTTTTTGAGATCGCACAGGGCACGGGGCAAAGAGAATACACAGATCTAAAAGAGTAGCAACCCATAAATAAATAAAACAAAACCGAAATAAAACCAAAATACTACTTTGCAAAAATTTAAAAAAATGCGTATTCAAACTTTATACCTCTGGATCTGACTGTAATGGCCGTATCTTGGGCAAACGGAAACCTTTTCGAGTGAAACGAAAAGTGTTCTTGACTGAAAAGAGTGTTACAAATGTAATGGAATAGTCCTCTCACCCCATAAATATATGAAAATGACATAAAGTGGAGATGAGAAAACTCGGCTTCACGATCTCGATCTTCAACAGGTACGGGTCTTCAAACAAGCTCTGATACCATGTTCGAAAACACAGGTATTCCAATAGAGGATGAACACCTTCAGTAACCACTTACATAACTAGATCAAATATCAACACACCGATGTTTTCATGTGGTAAAACCCCTACGGGGAAACATCCACGGCCCCAGCCAACGCTGCCACTTGGAGCAGTTTATTAATGAAAAAGATTATAGAGAGATTTTACAAGAGATTTTCTCACAATCAATCATCGATAAATGACCCTCACTTCTCTTTAAATAGAGATCATGGACCAATCGGTTGTTAATCCACAGATCAATGGTCGTTAAGATCGAGGAGAGTATGAACTATCGGATCACTCTATGTCGAGAACATATTGAAGGCCACGAATCCGATGAAACAAAAGTTTTTGGAGAAATCCCACAAACCCCTTTTGTATTCTCAAGAAAATAACAAGAGCCCAGAACTAGAGAAGATAAAAAATCTTGTAGAAGCTCGGATAGAGAAGGAGAATCTGGGAGAAAAACAGGAGAGGAGAGCCAAATACATGAATCCCAGGGGAAAAAATAGACGAGAACTGCATCGATACACCAACAATGGGAGTAGAAAACAAACCTTGTTCAGAAGAAACCTGAGCCTTCGAAAAAATAATGGGAACGGGGGCTAGAGGATCTACCATAGCACGAGAAAGACATGGAGCACTGGGGGGTGGTTTCCCGGGCCTTATTATAATGGTTACCACTTCTAGGTGGAAGTGCCTAGACATCTTTGTTGCTAAGAGATTCTGGGGATAAATCCAAACTTTCTTCGTCCATTGCCAATTGTCATTGTCGTGTAGCTACCCACATCGCTGAAGGAAAAGGATAAAGGGACAGGGAAGCATAAACCCCACCTAAAAGAAAAAACTCCAGACAACTGACAGGGACCGCGAGAGAGGGAGCCGCATGATGGTAGGAAACCACATAACCCCCATTATTAAAAAACATTTTTATTGTCCTCATACTTAGAATAAATATATATATTAAAAGTGATTTATATTCTTTTAATCTAATACTAAAAGTGAGAAACTATACCAAATATAGTATTTTGATTATAATGATAATAAGGTAAAATCTTAGTAACCAAAATATGCATTGAAGGATGAATTTAAGTTTAATTATCTTAGTCTTAGAAATTCGGAAAAAGTCATTTGAAAGTCCAAATTTTCTCTAACAACCATTTCTCTAATATCCACGTCATGCTGACTTATGTAAATACAATCCCTTTGCAATACAAATCCATGTTTCATTCATGGAAGCCCATTATATTTCACTTCTTCTTCAACTAGTGAAACCTTATAAAGACAACCATTGAAAAAGAAGAGAATATGTCATTTTTTTTCGATGGAACAAAAATACCATTAAATCTCACATTGAATTGAGATTCCAAGCCATACTTACTTTGAGAGTTTTGTCAAGTACTTTCTACAAGTGCGAAGAGAAAATTGTATTCTATGAGGAAAGGGCTTCTATTCTAGGCAAGGATAAAATTTCATGGCTAAAGTGTTATCGACTATGAATGCATTTTGATCCTACATGATAGGATAAATCTTTTTAAAAACCTAAACATGGCACATCCAAGAATCCAAGTGCGAAGAGAAAAATTGTATTCTATGAAGCAAGGGCTTCTATTCCAGGCAAGGATAAAATTTTATGGCTAAAGTGTTATCGACTATGAATGCATTTTTCTCCTACATCACAGGCTAAATATTTTTGAAAACCTAAACATGTCACATCTAAGAATATTAATAAAAACATCAAACAGCCTAACACATTTACATTGTCATTTGCCCCCAAATTGCATTTGAAAACCAATGGTGAGGGAAAAATCACTATTATTAAATTTTAAAGGTCATCACAAGTGACACATTTATAGTGTCAAATTTTTCCCAAATTGCATTTGACAACCAATGTTGAGGGGAAAATCACTATTAAAATTGTATTGTCTGAGGCAAGGGCCTCTATTCTACGCAAGGATAAAATTTGATGGCTAAATTGTTATCGACTATGCTAAAATTTGATGGCTAAAGTGTTATCGATTATTGTGAATGCATTTTGAAAATTTGATGGCTAAAGTGTTATCTACTAGGCTAAAATTTGATGGCTAAAGTGTTATCGACTATTGTGAATGCATTTTGATCGTACATCATAGGATAAATCTTTTTAAAAATCTAAACATGGCACATCCAAAAATATTAAGAACAACATCAAACAACTTAACACATTTATAGTGTCTTTTCCCCCCAAATTGCATTTGAAAACCAATGGTGAGGGAAAAATCAATATTATTAAATTTTAAAGGTCATCACAAGTGACACATTTATAGTGTCACTTTTTCCCCAAATTGCATTTGACAACCAATGTTGAGGGGAAAATCACTATTATTAAAATTTAAAGGTCATCACTAGTGACCATCGGATTGAACAGAGAACATTACCTCAACCATATTTGCTATCCAATTAATCATTGTTTGCAATGTTTGGCTACCAACATAAACGTTTTTTAAAATTTAAAGTCATCACTAGTGACCATTGGATCGAACAGAGAACATTACCTCAACCATATTTTCTATCCAATTAATTATTGTTTGCAATTTTTGGCTACCAACATAAACATTTTTAGAAATATGCAACTATTTTCTATCCAATTAATTATTGTTTGCAATTTTTGGCTACCAACATAAACATTTTTAGAAATATGCAACTGCACACAACGGGATATAAATTTTTGGTAAGGTGATTCCAACTTTGATGGGTATAATTTTTACCATTAAAAAGGGGATTTTGTAATACAATGGTTATAGTGGAAGATGATAAGTTTAGATGATTCTAGCAAGGGTGTGATGCTTCATAGAGGTATTTGAACAAGCTAGTGAAACATGCCTCTAGTGCTAGGATTGGGTAGACATTGTGAGAAGAGCTATAATTTCATTCTTGAAGAGCATTGGGTAGAGATTGTAGAGGATGAAGTGTTGAATAATATGCAAGAGGATGTTGCAAAATTCTATAGAAGATGTTGTAGTAGAAGAGATAATTACAAAAGAATAATAGAAATTTATGGTGATGATTCTTGAAGAGCATTGGGTAGAGGTCATATAGGATGAGGTGTTGAATAATATCCAAGCGGATGTTGCAAAATGCTATAGTGGATGTTGTAGTAGAAGAGATAATTGCAAAAGAATAATAGAAATTTATGGTGAGGATTGCATAGGGAAAGAGTGTAGATTGCATTGAAATTTGCAACATGGTGGGGAGATGAATTGTTGTAGTGAGAGGAAGAACCAAAAGAGAGAATGTTTGTTCATAAGTAGTGGAAGATGTTGTAATTTTTTTTCACAAATGATGAGGATAATGGATTCCTTTCAATTGGCCTAACAAAGGGGAAGCATCATAATCTTTTGGCCTTGGCTTTGTTTCTTTTTTGTTTTTCGAAGTTGGGTATAACTTTTAAAAGGGCCTATTGGTTCATGGGTAGTGGAAGATGTTGTAAAGTTTTTGCAACAAATGATGAGGACAATGGATTCCTTTCAATTGGAATAACAAAGGGGAAGCATCATAATCCTTTGGCCTTGGCTTTGTTTCTTTTTTGTTTTTCGAAGCTGGATATAACTTTTAAAAGGGCCTAATATCCCATCAAGGAAATATTTCAAAGGTGGTTGATGACCATCTTTCGAAATAGATTGAAAGTCTATCAAATAGATTCAAAGATATCCTTTCAAAATGGCTTTGATGACCATCTTTCGAAAGATCCTGATAGTCTATCAAATAGATTTAAAGCTATCCTTTCAAAATGTCTCAATGGTCTATTGAGTGATTTCAGAAGAGGATATTTCAAAAGTGACTAATGGACATCCTTTTTATGTTTATCCGTTTTATGTTTTGAAGTGACAATTTTCAAAGATGTTGAATGACTTATTGGGGGTATTTGAAACATTTTTATTTCAAATTGGTTTGATGGCCTATTTGGGGTTGTTGGATGACTTATTGGGGGTATTTGAAACATTTTTATTTCAAATTGGTTTGATGCCCTATTTGGGGTTATTGAAAGATGTTTTTTCGAAATGGCATAATGACCTATTAGGGGTTATTGAAAGATATTCTTTCAAGATTTGTATTAGGGGTTATTGAAAGATATTCTTTCAAGATTTGTATTAGGGGTTATTGAAAGATATTCTTTCAAGATTTGAAGTGACATTTTTCAAAGATGTTGGGTGACTTATTAGGGGTATTTGAAACATTTTTATTTCAAATTGGTTTGATGGCCTATTTGGGGTTATTGAAAGATGTCTTTTTGAAATGGCATAATGACCTATTAGGGGTTATTGAAAGATATTCTTTCAATATGGCTCAATGAGAATTTGATAAATTTTTCTTTTGAAGGGGCTTGATGGTATACCATGTGGATATTTTAAAAGTGATTGATGGGCATATGATTTCCTTACAAAGGGACATGGAGATGATATGGGATAAAAAAGGATAAGGTTGAATGATTTTCAATACATTAATGAAGGGAATCATGTGAGCTCTAAGTTGGTTGGGGAACATGATGATTTTCTTACAAAGGGACATGGAGAGCCTGATGGTGGAGGAAAAATAGAAAAAGAGGGCATGTACCTCATTTGCGACATGGGTAAACCATGATATTGGATAAGAAAGGATAAGGTTGAATGGAACATGATGATTTTCTTACAAAGGGACATGGAGAGCCCGATGGTGGAGGAAAAATAGAAAAAGAGGGCATGTACCTCATGTGTGACATGGGTAAACTATGATATTGGATAAGAAAGGATAAGGCTAAATGCTTTTCAGTAGGTTAATGAAGGGAATCGTGTTAGATCTAAGTTGGTTAGGGAACATCAAAGTTGTTGATGGAAACCACTAATGTATGAACTGGTCATCCCAATATTGTATGTATGTTGAATGAAATTGGGTAAGAGTTCCTTTAGTCATTTTTTTATATCTTAATTGATATGTTTACGATGATAACTAAATGTGCATTCATGTGATTGAAACATAAAAAGGAGGGCATGTACCTCATATGTGAGATGGGTGAACCATGATATTGGATAATAAATTTTCATATCTTAATTGATATGTTTACGATGATAACTAAATGTGCATTCATGTGATTGAAACATAGAAAGGAGGGCATGTAAATGGCTGAACCATGATATTGGATAATAAACGTGAGATGGGTGAACCATGATATTGGACAATAAAGGATAAGGGTGAATGTTTTTCAGGTTAATGAACGGAATCACGTGAGCTCTAAGTTGGTTAGGGTACATCAAAGTTGTTGATGGAAACTATGCATATATGAATTGGTCATCCTAATATTGTATGTTGAAGGAAATTGGGTAAGACTACTTTCAGTCATTTTTTGATATCTCAATTGATATGTTTATAATGACAACTAATTTCATTCATGCGATTGAAACTCAACTACATTTATGGTGAGGGAGGAATCCTTGGACCTGTAAAGATTGTTAGAATTTTTTAATGCATTCATATAATAGAATGTTATGTCGAAACTCAACTATGGTTATTGTGAGGGAGGAATCCTTATGGTGAGGGAGGAATCCTTGGACATGTAAAGATGGTTAGAATTTTTTAATGCATTCATATAATAGAATGTTATGTTGAGTTGGTTAAGAGATGGAAGGGTTTCCCAAGTGATTATTGAGTAGTGAAACGAGAATCCTTCTAGTACTCTTGAAGGATTGTTGAGTAGGGAATGGACGCTACATTTCTTATGTTACATTTGATTGAAGAAGAAGGTGTCTGGATGTGTTCGAGAGTCGAGTGAAAATATTGGTTGGTTAAGGTGAATTGTATGACATGGGAGAGATGGTGATGGTGGATGTAGGTGTAGTTGCATGGAACATGTGTAATAAGGATTATATGATGTGAAGATTATATAGATATGATAAGATGAATGATTGAAGATACATATAGAAACATGGATGAATATGGAATATAGTATAGGATGTCATTTGGTGTTGTGCAAAGGTGCCATAAGTGAGTGGGTGTGGTGATTGTGAAGGTTTAAATATGCAAGAGTAGACTACGTAGATATGTAATGTGTGATTGTATCCATGAGTATTAGCACATATGTATCATGTCAATGTTGGTTAATCAAATATAGTAAATTATATTTCATTGGATTGGAAATATATGACAACTAAGAATTATTAAATTATTGGTATGACATAATTCTAAGATAAGTTCATGTTTCAAGAATTATTATATTATTGGTATGACATAATTCTAAGATAAATTCATTTGTCATTGTGAATGTTTCCATTCATGAATACTCACTATTATTGGGTTAAATTCAAACTCTATTGGGAAGGATAAGGGTGTAGGTAGTGGTATGATATAATTCTAAGATCAATTCATGTACCATTTTAAATGCTGCAATGAAAGACTATATGTGCAAATATTCATTATTATTTGGTTAAATGAAAACTCTATTGAGAAGGATAAATGTGAAAGATATGGAAATGAGTGTAAGTCCATGATAAAGATTGGGGACAACTACAAGGAAGGGAAAAATATTATTATGAGAATAATTTCATAATTGTGAAATCTAGTTTATGTATGAAGTAGATTCAAATTTCTGATTGAAATTTTTATGATGACATCTCATGGTTGTTGTATGTGATAGAAATGAGATAAAAAAATGGTTTAATAAGGATAAATGGTGGTTGTTGTAATTTGGAAAGAATAAAGAGGATGTTATAATGATGACATTGGTAATTTGTGATATACCTTGATCACCTTAAAACTACATTATATTAGAGGTTTATAGTGGGTCTCCATGAAAATATGACTTTATAATTCTATGCAATTATTTTATATGAAATACTTGGAAAGATGAATTGCTTAAGGGACCTGTTTAGTAGAAAAGGGGATGCATGATCCTAGAGTTTAGTAGAAAAGAGGATGCATGATACTAGAAGGGTGAGTGTGGAAAGGAAGTGGCAACTTGAATGAATCCATTATGAGAGAGTCATATTATATGCTAAGATAGGATTAATAAGTTATATGATTTGGGTGTATTAAAGAAGGACATTAAGTGTATTGTTCTTTTCATAGCCTTATTGAGCAAAGATATATTCATTCAAACTACCACTCAGATGAATTGCATATGTTATCTTGGCCTATGAATACATATGATTCAATTATAAATTTGAACATCCTTATGGATATGAATATTTCTACTTAAAATGGTTATGGCATGCATGTTTTTCCTTTGATGATTGTTATATGCATATGCTAAAATCCTAGGACCTTAGAGTTGTTCCAAAAAAGTGAAAAGAATGGGTGGACATTTTTATTGCAAGATAGTGAGCATTGATACAAAGTTGCAGTGAAGGGGATAAATTTGTAGGTGTATTTGAAAAATGAAGATATCGATTGTTGTTTTATCGAAGATAACATTGAATATGGTGTTATATCTACTAGGAGGGGGACATAATAACCTAGTTTTGTCCAATTTTATATTTTGGAAATAACTATAAATAAGTGAATATAATGACTGGAGTCAATTATATAAATGACCTCATGTGTAAATGATGTAAATATATTATATGAATTTCTAGTGAAAAGGTCGAGTAAAATCTCCAAGTAGTGAATGCCTACACATGTATTTCTAATAAATATTTTTTTGATAGAACACATATTCTTTTGATAGAACATAAAGTAGTATTTCCATGTCTACACATGTATTTCCAATAAATATTCTTTTGATAGACTGTAAAGTAGTCTTTCCATTGTAATCTCCAGATACGAGGATATTATTTTGAAAATCAATATAAAGGTCCAATGTTGGCTACAAAGATAATGAGAGGGGATATGAATACCACTAGGGGGAAAGAGAAAAATTGGCTCTAAGCGGTTGAGAAACAGCCCTAAGATTTCTAATTTTACTAAGTTTCATAACCTTCATATTTTCAACATGTGCCTTATTAAAACCCCAACCATCAATATTTGAGTGTAGGTAGTGGCTAGAAGGGTAGTCAAACTACCATAGTTATGAGAGCATGAGGATTGAGTACAAGTTAGGAGGATAGTAAGAGAATCCATCTCCATAGGGATTGAAATTTTTTTCCTATTCAAACCATATATTTTCCTTTTCCTTTCGTTTTCGTTTATGCATTCAAATTGACCATACCATTTTCTCATGAGAGGTTGTTCATTAGAAACTCATGGTTTCATTCATGAGCATGTTCCCATGCTATGATATGGATTGTAATTTGAATGCATGCACTATTATGTAAGTTTGGAGAATGGAATTTGAATTGTAAGTAGTGAAGTGTAAATTGGGTAAGAGGAAGATGTGATCTTGAGGAGAGTAATATGGCAAAGACAAAGTTATGAGTCATAGAGGATTAAGATGAGAAATGTGAGAGATATGAAAGGTTATAGAGGAGAATAACTGCTAGGTTTGAAAAGAATCCATACACAATATCCTTTTAAATTGTTTCTCATTATGTTCTCAAGGTCAAAGATATGGCTTTGTTGAGTTGATCGTGAAAGAAGACAATGGGATGGAGTCATTTTGTGCACGCTGGAGATTATTAGGGGAAAGAATATTCTTGAGGAATTATTGATAAAATAATGGAATGATATTCTTTGTGTTGTGTGGGGAAGTGAGGGGAGTGCCATGGCTAGGTTTGTTAGAGTGTTTCCTAGAGATCTCTAGGGAAAATAGTCTCTCTAAGCTTGAAAGTAATCTAGTTGGGTGAGTGACCTAAGTGTCTTGGAGGAGTTTCCTTCACTATGGTTTCCTCATAGCATATATTGGGGGTGGAATAAACAAAAAATTTTCTATTATTGGGTGGAAACTGTTGATACTGAGAGGGGGGTGAATCAGTATCCAGTACAATTTAAAAACCTTTTTCAACTTATACTTAAACCATTCAATTATATCCAATGAGCAATGAACAATAGTATAAGAGTTACACCAATACACCACAATACACCA
>ML777126.1:1983208-1994869 GCA_009831015.1 Picea engelmannii
ACCTGACACTTTCTTATTTTGTAATTATTTTCTTTAATTATTTTCAGGGCCTACATGTACTTCCTTTTTCAATTCAGTTTGTCATCTTCAAAAATTCATTTCTCCTCAACCATGAGGATCCATGTGACGTGCCACATACCATCGGAAACATCATGATGTATAGTATCCATTCATGGGTGTTGTATATGCATGTGCATTTTCCTTCATGTCCAAATACCTTTATCAATCTTGCGGTCCAAAACCCATGACTAGGGTTGACATCAATGACAACAATCAATCTTCCAATAGAAACTTGTGTTAGTTTTCATTTTTACTCTGAAAGTGTTTACACTAAGTTGGGGGTGCTTCATGATATTTTTGGTGCATGGTGTATGATTCATCATTATATGGTTTGTAATGGATTTTCACATTGGGGGTTCCTAACTTAGTGGTTTCTTTTGATTCTTTCATAACATTGTTCTTTGGAGCATTATAGGTCTCCAGATAACTTGGTGACATTCTACAAGTTGGCCACATTGAGGACATTACTTTCCTAGAGAATGCCCAACATTGGAGGAGTCAAATTTCATATTTAGAAGGAGGGAATTTATCCCTATATATCATGACATAGATTGAATTCTTTCATGGAGGAATGAGGTTGACTTGAGAATGCCTATGTTTTAATAGTGTTCATACGGGGGGAGGGACCCAGTGGAGTACATGTCTCAAGGAGAACATTGGAGTCATTGGATGATTGTAGGAGGATCCTTAGACATATCTCAAGGATCACCCTTGAATTGGAGCCTTTATTTTATATGATATCACCTGGGGTATTGGCATGTTTACCACTAGAGTGTAGTTCTTAATATTTTTTATCCTACTTGTGGTTTTGTAGGTTTCTTGTAAGTGTCTAGGCCCACATATGTTTTGTTGGACTTCCTTACCTATGATATATGTAGATGAATGAGAGTGTCCTTTCATCATTATCATTCTTGATCAATCTTTTGTTATAGATGTGACAAGAGGAGAAAAAAAAATATCTCACTCTCTTGATGATCTTCATTTGTATTTTATTTCTCGTGTCTTGGAGGCTCTAGGGTTTTTTAGATATTTGGGAGCATATTGAATACGAGGGTTATGGTTTCATCCCTTCGGGACATTGGAGCTATGGTTTTTTTATTAAACACTAGATTGTACTTGTTGAGGAGAGGGGAGAGGAGAATGGTAGACATATTTTCTCGGGGGACTTGTTATTGTGATACCTTCTTATTGGAGTTACTTCATGTTGGCTAGGGTTTTTTTATCTATTCCAAGGTTAATTATTTGGCATTACATGGAGGAGATATTGGTTTGGTATTGGTATATTTATTGAACTCGTATAAAAGGTTAAACAACTTTTCCAAAGTAATTCATCCATTGAGAATCTTAACAATTTTAAAGTTTATCATCCCTTCATCTCAACAATTGGCCACAACTTGAGCATGCTCTTCATCATCTATGTTTCCATAAATGAAAGTTTTCATGTTGGTCATAGATTGTAAAATCTATTGATATTCATTGAACACTTCTTAATTATAAATATTAACCCATAACATGGGCATGAAAAGTAGTTCAAGTGCTATCTTGTTAGCAAGTTATTTTTCCAATAGGGTGAGATAAGAAGCCGATACCACTAATGATTTAGCTTCTACACTTTCCAGCTTCTACACTTCCCTTTTTAGATATGGATTTAATATTGAATGTATCAAATGAAAAAAGTAAATCCCATACCTATTGTTGGTAGTTTTTTAGGTGAGATAAATTGTATTGAATAACATTCCATACATATCTCATGATAATTTTAGAGTCAACAGAGGCCTTTAAGTGCTTCACCTTTATCTTGATAGCCTTCTTCTTCCTTGGGATTGAGACTTCATATTTGTATTTGTTTTTTGTACACATGAATTATAATACATAGGAAGAAAGAATACATTTTTTGTGAGGATATATCCCTCTTTTGTTTTGGAACCATCGAATAATAATTGCCAAAAGTTCGTATCTACTTCTATGTATATGTTATCTTTATTATAACTATGCAAGTTAGTCAAGCATTGAAGGATTAAAATGTTCATAAGATCTATGAGGCAACTCTAGAAAATAAGTTGATAATCCATTTTCAAGATTTATGATCGGTTCATTTTTTTATTCTAAATTTATGATTGCATGTTTTATTTGTTTCCCCTAAATTAACTAAATTTGTATACGCATTCCATTCAAGGTAACCATAGATGGGATGCCATGATAAATACATGGTGAAATGTCCTTTCAGTTTTTCTCACCAATCCGATACAAACCACGACAATGACAATGACTTGGTGTATCCTTGATGAAAAGATAATTTAGTTATCCCATTACTCTCACTCTAGATCTGTCGAATTGTATGATTTATAATGAGGATCTGAAAGGTTTAACATTCCATTTGTTACATATGGAGTACAACATGACATTTGTCAAGGTACAAAAATTGAGTAGATGATTAAGCACATTGTTGTCGAATATTTTAAAAGTGGAAAGGAAAGGTGGGGTCTTGATCTGTAATTTTTACCCATGGTTGAATTAACATGGGTTTTGTTCCTAGTTTCCAAATCATTAAATATTTTGAATATAAATTCATGTTTTTGGTCATCTTGAAAAACTCGTGTAAAGAAATGTTATCTTTTATCCCTTTCATGTCATCCACTATGTTATGGTTAATTTTGGGAGTGAGAGTGGATTTGGAGGGATAGTGGTAGTAGTGTCTTTTCGAACTCTATTTTTTAAAGGATTTTCTCTTTTCTCTTGTATAGCATTAGCTTCACTTGATTTAACTTCCTCTTCTTCCTCGTTCTTCTTGATCCTTTTAGTGTTTTTCAATGATAACATATCCCATATGACCATAGTTGTAGAAGTTTTGGGGTCTTTTCTTTTCATGATTCCATCTTGTGATTCATTATCCTTTTCGGTGAAGACTTCAAAGGTGTTCATAATTCAGGACTATTTTTCATCATGCTTGGCCTGGTGAACTATACAACAATATTCTATGGCTATTTCATTTTCATGTAGTTGCAACAATATTCCATGGCTATTTCATTTTCATGTAGTTGCAACAATATTCCATGGCTATTTCATTTTCATGTAGTTGCAGGTGAATGGGTGTGGGTATTTTCTGAGGAGCATGATTTTTATTGGGCCTTTGATAAGGTATGAAACCTCTATTTCTAGGATATCCTTCTCCCATATTTCTCCAAAAGCTTACAAAGTCGTCATAGGGATTTTCTAATAAGTGTTGAAATCCTTATATATTTGTGGCTTAGTCTTCACCTTTGGAAGCACTATTAGCTACAATTTTATGTGAGGAATTAGTTGTCCTTTTGCTCGTCGTTGGAGACAAAATCCTTAAAGATTTTAAAAGTTAATGGAGTGGAGCATGCCCAACATTGCTTAGAGAAGGATTATGGCCCACGCCCCATGGAAAATCGAGAATGAGAAATTCAATTGAAAATGAGTTGTACGTGAACGAGTGTGGGACTATGGGACAAGTTACAATAAAATTTCATTTACTCTCATTAATTTCTTCAGTGAACCTTTGGTGACATAGCATCGTCCCTGCCTAGTCGTGTGTAATCTCATTTATTCCTTCAAGAACCTCTTGTGACACGCCACCATCCTTCCCATGCATGGTATAGCCTATACTATCTATAGCCTGTAGGTACCTACTAGTAGTTTTTACAATTACCCTACCCAGTTACATGTAGATTTGATGAGTTCAAAAATTTGATGCAGGTCATTGTTGACATGTAGATTTTGTATCCACCTATCAAATATAGGTTTATAGACAAAATACGTGCTACAACCCATCAAATCTTAGGCCTATTTCAATATATAGATTACCTTCTTAATGTTAGGAGGGATTTCAAACCATACAACCAGGTCAATACTAGGAGGTATTTCAGACTGTATAGCGAGGTCAAGGCTATACAAATGGACTATGAAACCTAATAATGGAAAATTTTCATGATTTTTCACTTCATATGATGTTTGCGAGCTATGATCTCCAGTATTGTATGAATTTCGATATATGTTGGCATTTTCCTGGAAAATATCAAAGATTGAATCACTTACTCTTCAGACACTTGTATTGGAGATCAAATTGTCGTAATCTATTCCATACTCGTCCTGCTGACCTCAATGTTTAAGACATGGTTGTTAATGTTTAGATGGAGTCTTCTATGTAGATATTGTACAAACTCGAATATTCGGTCCTCCATTAAAATTGCCTAGCTCTGTGCTGTAAAAACTGAAATGTTTAGAATATAGTCTTGAACATACATCTAGATAAATTCCATCAATGTTGTGTACACCATGTATAAAATGTTCTCCACATGATCTCTTCAAAATACACATGGATCGATTCCATCCCTCGTATTCAAATATTCACGGAACGATACTCTATATTAACTTAAACCTCTATGGTAAACTAATTCGAGGAGATTAAGCACCATACACCTAAATAGATTTCGCCAGTGCCTTTATCTCCATACATTAATCCTAGATACGTTGGAGAACTCAAATGTGTGTCAGTCTACATAATTTACTCCAAAATTATGTTTTTTTAAAAGTTGTAGAAACTCCACCAACGGATGGTGACTTCGTTCAATAAATCTTTAAAAGGTGAAGAAACTCCACCAGCTAGTGACTTTGTCCAATAATTATTCGTTTGAGTACCTCTTACACAACTCTTTTGTTCATTACATTTTGTAATTTCCATTTCTTTGATTGACATAATTTTTTTTTAGGAAGTTTTCTAATTTTTATTAGTTTGTTTTATGATAAACATTATTGGTTCCAAGAGTTTGCACTCATTGAAAAGCATTTGAGGTTGGGAAGTTTGATGTATTTAAGTAATTACATCAAACCATGTAATCTAAAATGCATTCAGATGGGTGTAAAGTACATAGATAGATATATTTGTCATATTATGGGGTGCCGACTACAAAGAACTGAAATCGCCCAGGATCTTTGTTTTTTGGCCGAGTCAAAGTTCCATGATTATTTTGATAGGTTTTTCAAAAACTCAATGAACTGAGTGCATGTTGGAATTTGACTGGTTATAGCACATATTTTTTTTGCGAACCCATATTTGACAGGTGGATATGAAATCCACACATCAACAATGACCTACATCAAATTTGTGAACCTGTCAAATCTACATGTAACTAGGTAGAGTACTCATAAAAAATACTAGTAGGTACCTACATGTTATAGCTATATAGTATATGGTATACCATGGTTGGGAAGGATGGTGTTGTGTCACTAGAGGTTCTTGAAGGAATAAATGAGATTATGCATGGTTGGGTAGGGACGATGTCATGTCACCAAAGGTTCACTAAAGAAATTAATGAGAGTAAATGAAATTGTATTCTAACTTGTCCCATAGTCCCACAATCATTTGCGTACAAGTCATTTTCATTTTATGTATCATTATTAATTTCCCATGGAGCTTGGGCCATAATCCCGCTCTATGCAATGTTGGGTCTGCTCCACTCTGTTAACTTTAGGTTTTATTCAATGTTGAGTATGTTATGCTCCATTAACTTTTAGGGGTTTGTTTTACTTAGTGTCGAGTCTTCTTCGCTCTAGTGGACTGTGTATTTTCTCTTCTCTATTAATTTCCAAGGGTTTAACTCGGTGTTGGGTTTGCTCCACTTTGGTGGGTCAACACATGTTGATGGAGAAATATCATCAAGTAATATTGGAAATTTGAATTGAATTAGTTAGAATCATGAATATCATGGAATGGTCATTTATTTCCTCATAAATTTTTCATATTTTATGCTAGTTTAAACCCATTATCCTTATTATGATTTTAGTACCGAGAGAGAAAGGTGATCCTAGAAATAGTGGATGTAAAGTATGATTCAAATCTTTGGGATGGGAGAAAAACTATGACTAATTGATGTGGTAATCAATCTTGCAAAACATAAATTAATGAAAAAAGAAAGTGGATGATAACACATCAGAAAACAAAAATGAATAGAGGGGAAAGATATCTCTTTATTTCTCTTTCAGCTAGTAGATAAAACAATTTACAAGTATCCTAAAGAACCTCATAGGATTCTACATTTAAACATAAATTTTGCAATCAATTTAAGGATATAGGAAGCCAAGTCCTTCAGAACCTCCAATAGAGATTCCAAGATTTCAGGACAACCAAAAAGTTTGAGGAGATAGCGATGTTTGGAGAATGCTCATTCAACATGAAAAGAATTCAATACTTATGATATGTTGCTCATGAACATGGGGTGCATGTGGAATTATCCATGATCCATGTCAATTGCGGTTGGCTAGCCCCAATGACTATGACTGAGCTCTACATATTCTTGAGCCTTTCCAACCTCTACCATAGTTTTGTGTTGTGGTTCTCTCATATCGTTTGGCCCTTAATTCAAGTGACTAAGGGTAGATCTAAAGCCGAGTTTTACTGGTCTAAATCATAGACGAAAAAAATCCTATCATTTTTGGACCTATGATAACCATTTGAGATTGAGATAAATTCCTTTGAATATCCTATCGATGCAATCATCATTTAGCAGGCACATCCGATTGCATATCACAATGAAAGGATATATGATGATGTTTGAAAATATCCCAACTATGACAAGGAGATGTACTCCATTATGGGGGCATGACAACAATGGAATCATTATATTTTGGAAAAGGAAACAACCATCCACATTGATCCAAATCCTATGAAATTCATGCAGACATAAGTAAAGTTACAAAATAACCAACATCAGAAGTGGTCCACATACCCACAAAAATTCCACTTGAACATTAAGTACAAGAAGGGTAGTCCCAACTGTGTTTCAGACTTTCTCATTTGTCCATGATTGTGGTTCTAACCATAGTTCTTAACTTCTATGGGTATGATACCTCTAGGTGTCCATGATTATACAACAATGACTCTAACTTCAGTACTACTTATCAAACACTGAGCACAAAAAAGAAAGTCCTACACTTCCACCTCTAGGATGCCTTCTTGTGCTATCTAGTCCATCTTTGTGTTCCTTCAAAAGAGCATGCAAAGATGGTTTTGGAGGCACATTATAGTTGGCTTGTAGGGAAATTTAGTGTCTAAACTATAGTAGTTGTACTTTAGAAACATTTCTATTGGTCAAAGCTTCAACAAGACGCTATCCAATATATCATGTTAAGAAATACCTATGCGATTTCTAAACTGTCCATCAAGAGGAAAGGATTGTATGCTCCTCTCCCTACCTGAAACAAGCCCTAGGACTCAATATCCATGGATAACATGTGAGTATTTCCCTCCACCAAACATGGTCATGATTTTTTCTTTTTGGTTTTTTATCGTTTCTATAACATGGCCATTTTGGCACCATGGATAAAGAGTATCACAACTGAGGCCACTACTAGGATATTCTTTAAGCATGTTTGGGTTCATTTTTTTCTACCATGGACCATTATGACAAATAGGTACATCAAGTTCCTTAGTACCTTCTAGTCTAACTTGTGGTCTCGACTAGACACCAAGTTGACCAAATCGACTACTTTTCACCCCAGATAGATGGTAAAATGGAAGTGGTCAACATGATGATTGTGCATATCATGTTAATATCAACTCCAAGCATCCATGTACATGGAATTAAATCCTTCCATATGTTCAATGTAACTATAACATATCCCTTCATGGCTCTAATGGCCACAATGATTTTTAGGTGTGCTTGAGGTTCTAGCCATTATCCCCCATTGATGTAGATCTGCATGTTCCATCTTCACCAATAGCATCCTCCCACGCTCAAATCATGGAAAAAAGAGCAACCAATTTTTTGGACAGATCCAACACCTCCAACAATAGGTTCATGATATCTTGCAGAATGCTAATTCCGAGTACACAGAGTGACATGATAAACAATGGGTTACACACAAGTTTCATGTTGGTGACAAGGTATGGTTTCATTTGTAGAAAGAGTTCTTACTGGGCCCCCATAGGAAGATTATACCACTTCTATATGGGAGTTACACCATCACAAATGTTGCAAGTGAAATGTTTTTCAAATTGATTATTCCTCCTTTCCTTGACTTGCAAACAATATTTAATGTAGAGTTGCTTCAACCATATTTCCCACCTCTATTGGATACCTTGGAGGTAGTTGAGAAATTGGCCTCTACACAAATCAATCATAGATTCCTTGAGGAAGGTATAGGGAATTTTATCATGGAAAACAAGATGAAGGTTACCTGCCAGCAGAACATACAACTCTACTAGGTTGTCAAAGTAGGAAAACTTCTTCAACAAGGAAAATGGCTCATCAGGATCCAAACTCAGTAAAATTTTCCCCATCTACTACGAGAATTTGACCCAATGGGGACCATTGCCTTCTGAGGGGGGAGGAATAATCTAGGTTTATATCGATGGTGACAAACCTCTTCCACTGACTCAACATGGTTATCCATCTTGTCATTTTTCTTGTGATTTTTTAGGATTTCCTAGGTCCTAAACTTTCGAGGTCATTTTGAGGATGCAAATGATGTTTTTTGTGAAATTAAAGGACTGAGTTTTTTCATTGTCACAACTATGCCATGGAAAAATATTTTAGTCCTTATTTATATATTTCCAATGAGATACTATGTGCCCCAAATGGAGATTTTATGGAAAAGTTGCACCCCCTAGAAGTTGATGTAGAACCTAACCACCTCAAGGCCCAAAAAACACCTTTTGGCTCTTCTCCTCAAGGGGTTAGGGTTTTGGACCTTTAGGGTTCTTTATTTATGTTAAAAGGCCATTCTTTTGGCCTCTTGTATTATATTTTTTGGATGAATATAGCTAATCTCTCTCTCTCTCTCTCTCTCTCTCTCTCTCTCTCTCTAGAGATACGCTACCACCATTCTAGCTAGTTTTTGTTCTACAATATTCCGTTATTTTATTCATTAATAGAAGTTGGGTTTTCACTATATTATTGTGCTCTTTTTCCCTATACAATTTGGATCATCACAATAATAGGAAAATAAGTAAGGGATTCCCTATACAATTTGGATCATCACAATAATAGGAAGCTAAGTCAAGGATTCACCACATGAATCCACAATAATAATGTCCTAATAAATAATAACTTGATACACATATGTTTAATATACTTATGCTAAGATAAGGGAATGTACTGCCAATCAACTTTTTTAATAATAATAATCATATTGGACCTATTCCACCTTAAATTGAATGGATTCCACTATTATTATTCTAATATGAGCTCTTTTGTCCCCCATTACACCCCTATGGAGGATCACAACATTGCTATGAGGAGGTACAACCATAAACTAGGGTCCCATGGATGAGCATTGGTCGCAATGTTGAAGTAAGCTAGAAAAATAGGATCCCATGTACAAATTCTAGCCACCAAGTTTAATTTTTCCAACAAACACTACCATAAACCTAGGTCCCATCTACAAGTGCTAACTACCATGTTGAAGTAGCGAGTGTCCCATGTGCAAGAACCATATTGAGGATGAAGGAAGAAAACTTTCATGGGCCTTCAACACCAAATATTATGATTCCTATATGGTTTATTTGTTTTCAATTTATTTTAATTGAGGCACTTGAGTTTCACGCTCCCCAAGATAATGATATTAGGGAAGGGCTTTAGCATTATATAAAAATCTTGTGGAGAATGAAATATTTAGATATCCCTTGAAAACCAAATGGGTGTGGGTCACCTAACTTTAGTAGGCCATAGAAAAGAAAGGGTTTATTAAACCCACTCAAACTTGGATGATGAGGGAGTGATGGAAAACTATAGGTCCCCTTATGTTGCAACAAACCCCGTAGAATTATTGAGATTTGATGATGAGTTCATTTTTTTTTTAATTTTTTGGTATATTGCTTAGAAATTTCATTCGATTGATTTGTTTGATGGGTGGGGTTAGGTTTAATCTATTTAATTATTTTCAAATATGTATGGAAATTTTGTGAATCTCATATTAGAATACTCCACTTCAAATAGTGGGTATGATTCTAGCTATTTGTCTTTTATTTCTTCCCCTGAAAGAGTTATCTCTACTTTGGAAGTTCCTGAAATGATCTAGAAATTTGGATCATCGTATAATTTTTCATCTATATCAATACTTTCTCGGTGAAAAAAATGGAGGAATCGACTTGGAGGGCCATTTTAGTGGAATGTCCTAGTTTGGAAAATTGGGTCTAGAAATTTTTAGAGCCATTTTGAGGCATTAAATGACATTTTTTTGGGTTACCATGTTTATAAATTGTGCACACGACCTTGAGGCATTCTATACTCATATATATTTCCAAAAGTAAAAAAATCACTTCAATCGAAGCTCGTATGCAAAAGTTAAGCCTCTCACAAGTTGATCTACCTTGTTGACCACCATTGTATGAGTGGATGCCACATCAGCGTCCATTACTCAAATGTATGGGGCTAGCCACATGAGGATTTTTAAAAATATTCTAGAATCCTTGATGTGACCAAAACAAGTCCCCCTTTGATTTTGTGATCTTATGAGCCAAAATAAATGGGGGCCACATCTATCCTACATGTGGATGCTTAACCTACTTGTAATCCTATCTTGCCTATCCTTCCATGAAATATCGAGATATACATGTGAGAATTTAGGAAACACTAATCCTTGAGGAACCCATTTGTGGACTATGCACCAGTGAATTTGGTATTGTTGTCCCTACCCTCATACTAAAAAGAGACCCTTAAGAGACATTCTATTGTAACCATGTGTATGATTGAATGATGGTTTGGTGCTCCAATAATATCATTTTCAATTTCCATATTGCCCATTAGATATATAAGAATGAGAGGGTGGCATAGTCCTTTATGATGACATGCCTCCTTTCGGATCCAACCCAGTTAACCAATATCTCTTAAGAAATATTGGGATCTATCCATAATAGGAAAGGAAATGGGGGAAAATGTTGGGTATGTTTTATATTTCTGCCGGGCCGACATATTTCTGGGACGACGGACGACATATTTTCGGGACCACATGATATTAGGTGGTTTTTAGGCACATGGTATTTTGCCAATGGTTTTTCTATTTTCGGTTAAGGAATTAGGGTTTTGGACTAATCCAGGTCATTGGGTTAGGGTTTTGGATGCCGCTGGCTCCTATATGTATATTGTATTGTAAACAATGTAACACAATGTATGAATATAATATATGCTGGTTTTCCCGGTTTGGGTTTCCAGGTGAAAAATCTCCGTGTAATGTTTGTATTTTCCATTGTATCTTTTCTGTTCTTTTCTGAATATTAGTTTGCAGTAGATATTGTACAAGGTTAGAATTTACATTTGGTATCAGAGCTTTATTGGCTTCAGGGGGACGCCTTTGTCATCAAGGGTTTGGCTCGGGACTGTGATAAGCCTTGTTACAGTGGGAGATCTGCGGTATTGTTTTTCAGGTGAAAAGAAATGGCAAGCAATTCGAAGATGGAGATCGAGAAGTTTAATGGGAAAAGATTTGATTTGTGGAAGCTCAAGATGGAAGATCTTTTGGTGGACAGAGATCAGTGGATCGCGGTAGATCCAGGTACGACACCTACAGGAACTTCTGCAGATGACTGGAAAAAGACAGATCGGAAGGCAAAGAGCACAATTTGACTGTGTCTCTCCAATT
>ML777126.1:1998960-2037850 GCA_009831015.1 Picea engelmannii
AGAAATATAAATTCCCTCACTATCGACATGTTTGAACTTGTTGATTCAATGTTTGGAATTTATAATGCTTCAATATGCAACATGTTTCTCTCCACTTGATAGAATCAACTTATTCCACTCAGATATCGGATTGTCAAATTTTTTATGAGTCAGATGACTATAATATAAATTTCATCTAAATTGATTTCCATCAGCTAAACTTTAATAAACGAAAATGTGGGACTGACCCTTACAGTCACATAAATTCACTGCTTCATCTATGATCTTCCAGATAATTCATAGGAGAAGGGGAGGGATTTTTTTTTTCTAACCAGAAGATTTATATGTGAAATTTGATAGAGAAGGGATACATATCATTAACCCACATTTTCTTCCTATGCAGGATAAATCAAATACTCTCCTCCATGTGGTAAGGGATCAATATGATTAGGCCACATGTCTCCTTTTCTGGGTACCCACTCTAATCTCATTACATTTAATGATTTTAACACCATGCTTTCAACTGACGATAGAAGGTCATGATTACGACATGAATATCTAACCAATTAAGTCAGGGGAAATGTTATGCTATTGATATCATACATATATGATTTTAATTTGAATCAAATGTAACTCAGTTGAATTAATAGATAATATTTATCCGATAGAGTATTATAATAAATAGGGATTGTGGATTTGAAAGAAATACATGTGAATGATTTATGGAACATGCACTCATATTTTATTTTTTTCTACTTGGGAAGAGGAGAAACTCTTAATGAAATGAAGGGGAAATGATAGCTCAGGGTCTTCACTTGCAAACCAAGAATGAATATCCTATATACAAGAGGAGATTAAAGGAGTGTCACACATCGAATATTAGTAGATCAGTCAGTGATAGGAATCCAACTACAAAAATTCAAGAAACATAAATTATTCTCATGGGATCAAAAAAACCATGCACATGAACAATACATACCATTTTCATTGGTTAATGGCTGTGGGAATGTGGTCATTTATTGAACCATGTAAAACATCTATGCACATATTAATGCAAACTAAAATTTCCAGACATAATCATTGCAGACAACAGGCTTTGCAGAGGTCACCAAATAATTTCAAACAATGATCCCCCACAAACCTGTGACATACAAGCCATGTAATCCCAACCCTTAGGAACTTTACCTTTGTTGACCCCACCTTAGTGAATTTGCCCCTTTTCTGTACTAATATTTTTGTATTTACTTGTTATGGATTTAGTTATGGATAAAATCTCATTCCATATCTGCACTGCAAAGCCCTATACCTGAAGTGTCGCAAAAACTTATTGTCTAATAAGTGGTGAAACTTCACTGCAGGTAAACTTGATTGAGATTGTCGAACTGGTCGAGGATTTTGCGTAAACCCACATACCATGCAAAATAATCTATGTGGAACACCCCATGTAAGTTTCCTCTTACCAAATTACTAATACATAAAATCCTCTTGCCCCGAAACCTCATGACTCACAAATCTATTGATTGAAATATTTGCAAAACGTATAAGTTGGCACTCATCGGCTTCATTTAAAGTTTTCTAAATCTGTATATGTTCTTGCAAACATGCTTACAACATAAATATGTTTCCAACCCACTTGTCGATCATAAGTTACATGATGTTTTTAATATGCATGTCATTAAACCTATCGTATCGCATGCATGAAATCCCTATGGAATGAGAGAAGTACAATATATATAGTTCAAGGAATCTTTGATAGGCATAGGACAAAGCTTGGCAAATTTAGTTATTGTGGTATGTAGGATAATAATTTTCTACGAATTTTTAGGTTTCAAGAGATCAATGCAACAAATAGAGATAAGGGAGGAAGTTAATCAGTAAGTGAGAAAAACCAATAAACAACGATTATAACTAAAGATAGATGATACTGTTACAAATCAAAATTACTCACTTAAATAGTGTCGCAAGTGTCTTCATTACAAGTGTTGTAAGTGTCGCATCTTGACCACAAGTGTCACTAGTGTCACAAATATCATACTGATATCTTGCCTATGTTGTGTCTCGAACAACATTATCAAGAACACTTACAAGACACCTCAAAAGTTGGTTTTGAGGAGGAGAAGTCATTTCACAAAGAGTACAAGTCTTTTGCCATTGAAGAACCCACTCAAAAATCATTTTTGGAAGGTAGCACTCCCCTATACACTGTCAGGAGCACTGGCGCTCTGTACCCTCTTTGGGGGGAGAGTTGCAATGCTCTGTACCCCATTATGAGGGAGCACTGGCCTTTTTTCAGTGAATTTTGGAATGTTGAGAGAAATAAGGGAAGAATCCCCTTAATCTCTGAAGTTGGTTGGATTCAAATCTAAGGTCAAGGCTTGATCTTAGGGAAGATCCACAACTAAAGGAGAAGAATCCTCAACCTATCCAAAGAATATATTAAGTGGTTAGGCCTCTCCAAGCCTATATAAGGAGGCCTCCTCATGGTGAAAGGGGAGACATTGTAAATAATCAAACTTATGATCCCATAAGGAAGGTTTCAAGTGAAGCATAGGAATTCTTTTGGTGAATCATTTGAGCAAAGGGTTTGGACAAAGAGAGCTTGGTGAAGCTGCTACACCTACATCTATGGTTGTAAGCATTTCACTTTGTTTTCATTAATATAAATCTATGCTTCTCCTATTTCCTTTAAAATTTGTGTAGGTTTCATAAACTTGTTTCTGTTATAGATCGATTATGAAGCTAATCATGGTAGAATAGGAAGTATGTCTCATTGTTGTTGCTCATTATATTGCAGGACCTTCTGAAGAACTTGGAGATCAAGATCAGCTTGGATCGAGCAAGGAAAAATGTCGGTAAAATGTATTTACCCTTATTCCTTTTTGTTCTTTGAATAGTTTAGCTTCATGAAAAGGAATGCCAGTGTCCACAATAACACTTTTTTGTCTTGGTCATAGGGGTCTAGTATCCAAGAGGGAATCCACTTGTCCGCAGGGGGATTCTCCTGTAACAGAAATTGGTGGATCCAATGGGGAAGGAAATCCTATTTGTATTTCATTGGTTTTTACCTGTCCTTTTACCACCTTTGAGACCACTTTTATTGGTTTTTCATCATCCATTATCCTTCTCCTACCTTCACTAGCAATTTCACCAATTTTCATGCACTTTGGGTGAATTTTTCCATGGTTTTTGGCTCTTTTTTTGAGTTTTTGGGAGCATCAACGCCCCCCTCTAGGCCATACCAAGGAGACAAATCTCCCCTAAAATGTCTTAGGGGGCATTGCAACACTCTGTGCACCCTTCTGGGGGAGCACTAGTCTCTTTTTTGAGAGTTTTTGCCTCCTTTTGCTAAGTCTTTTGTAACTTGTTTTTCATAGCTCTTTACCCAAAGTCTGTGGTTGGTTTGTGAAGTTGTTTGGATTGGTTTTTGATGGTTTTTTATGCTTATCACTCCCTATTTTATTTCTTGGATCTTGAAACCTTTTTCAAAAATGTTAATTGCCTTTTCAAGCTGCTTTTTGTTAGGACAGTTTTGAGTGATTTCTCTTTCTCCCTATCTTTTCTTGGATTATTATCTGCATTTGATTTGTGTTCCTTGAATGATTGATTGGTTGTAGAATCCTTGACAGTGTTATTTCATGTTAGAACATGTTTCTACATGTTTTGTTTCATACCTCATTGTCTTGAGTGCATACTTTGTTTGTAGCCCTTTTTCTTCGTGTCTTTTGCATCTGCATATGACTCTTTCTCTTGATTGAAAGTAGTGGAGCATTGAAGGTTTTGCGTTTACTTTCTGTATACTTCATAATCAAACAAAGAATATAAATGCATTATTTATTTTGGGTAGTGAAACTAGCTTGCATTTGAAGTAGCAGAATTGCATGTTTTTTGGCATTTTGGAACATTGTGCATCTAGAATGATGAATGTTTTCTCCTTCTCGTAGCATAGATTTCATCGAAATGAAAAGAATGCATATTCATCTCTTTGAATTAATTTTGATTTAGTCAAAAAACCATATTATCCATGCCATTTTCCTTTTGAGTAACAACAACCTGAAAAATCAAGCGCTAAACTAAAAATTGTTTAGACATTTTTATATTTTCTGGTAGCAAACCTACATTAGATTAGTTGTAGAGATTTGGAATAGGTGTGAAAGATAAATTTCCAAAGATAAAAACAAACATATAATCTTGTGTTAGGGAACGATGAAATCCAATTTCTATATTTTTTCCTGGGAAGCCCTTCTCACACAAGGGTCAAACCTGAGGTCGTATTAAGACTCACAAAGTTACTCACCCTGCTTTGTTGGTCTTGGTGTAGATATTGCACGTATTATGGGGGTTGCTTGAAGCTATACCCACAATGATGAGTGGAATAATTTCAAGTTGATTTCGGGCCAGATACCCTACCCTTGCACGTGGATCACAATGTCGACTGTTTCCCCAGGCATCACTGTTGTAGTTGGTAACCTTAATGGCCAATATCTTTAGGGTATTTACACAAGGTGACTGTGGAGGGGAAAGTATTCATGATACCTGGAATCGACGTTGGCCAACTCACTCGGGCTCCTTGGAGGGTATACCCACGATTATGTGTGGGAGTTTGCACCAAGGCGTAAGTCCGTTAAGTAGGTCGTCAACGTAACTTTTCCACCCGCTCTATCTCAACCCCTTCTTACTTTGCTCTCGCAATGTTGGATTTCATCACCAACTAGTGTGCTCATTGTGAGAAGGTTTTGTTTGCTTGTTTTCTTACTATAATTTTAGTGTGGGTTGTTTGTTCTCCCTAGCAGAATCTAGGTTGGATCTTTATTTTTATGGCGTCATTTCTCGGAATGACCAATGAAGGAATCCCTTTGCCAAGGGAAACCTTTGTTTTTCCTTCTTACGAAAACGTTGGTCCTCCTTACATCACTTATTTGAGCCTTCCAGGTCTCACAATTGGGTTACCAATATGGTTGTTTTCCACTATGGTGATCTCGAATGCAGGTGCTTCATATGTAAGCACACCACCCACACATCAACCTCATGTCGACCTTTCTCCTTCTTCATCCGTCAAGTCTGCTTCCATTTCTCCTTCTTCACCTAGTGAAATATCTAAAGAGAATAGCCAGGTTGATAAGAAGAAGAAGAAATGAAAAGAGAAGAAGAAGAACCAGAAAGGGACCAAGCCTCCAACTACATCAGATGTTGGATCCAAGAAACTAGCTACTGTTGATCATACTCTGAGTGTTGATGAGTTCGACAAGATTAAAACGAAGAATCTAAAAACCAAATTCCCTTGCAGTCTTTTTAAGGGTGACCACTTTCTGAGGTATTTCCCTAGTCTTCCCAAGGCCTTAGAAGTATGTTCCTCCACATCATCATCGTCTGCTAGACATGTTGGTGACACCCTGTGAACTAGTGACGTTAACATTGGTAAGAAGAAGACAACTGTCAAATTTCCTTGTATGTTATGCAAAGGTGATCATTACTCTCACCTTTGTTCTCATATGGATGAGTCTTCTTCTCTTTTGGAAAATATTCAACTTCCAACTGGTTATCGTAAGATTTCCCCCAACCCATCATTAATTGATGGAATGGTCAATCTGGTTCCATCCCCGGTCAGTTCGGTTGACCAGGTCGTCAATCTAGTTTCATTCTCGGTTGGACCACTAACCGAAGTAGTTGTTCCAGTTTCGTCATTGGTTAGCCCCACTCTTAATCTAAAGAGTGAACCCAAAGTGACTGATCCAATCCCACCCTTCATCTGAAGAGTGTCAAAGTGGTCAATCATGTTCCACCATTGGTTGATCCCACTCCTCCCTTGAGGAGTGCCAAAATGGTTTCTCTGGTTACTTCATCTGTCAATCCCACTCCTCTAAAGAGTGCCAAAGTGGTTGATTTGGTTCTTCCATCAGTCGCTCCCACTTCTCCATTGAGGAGTGCCAAAGTGGTTGCTCCGGTTAGATCATCCGTCAATCCCACTCCTCTTCTGAAGAGTGCCAAAGTGGTCGATCTAGTTCCACCATCGGTTGATCCTACTCTCTCTCTATAGAGTAAACTCGATTCTACCCACATTTTTCTCATTGATACATAGTCTACCATGATGGGGGGTATTCCTCCCTCTCCTGCAAAACCCCCTCCAAGTAATGACGCCATCCTTTTTTATTGGGGTGTGCTAACTGGACCTCGTCTTCCCTCTCACATTCCTTTCAAGATTATAGTAAAGGTTTTTGGTTGGGACATTCCTCATTCACTGATAGATGAAGCTTCGTTCGTTAGTATTTTGTCCTCTATTGCTTGGCAAGATTTGGGTTATCCTCAGCTTGTGTCGGTTACCCATACTATGTTCAATTTTAACAGAAGAACCAAACACCCTTTAGGGATCCTTCCTCAGTTTTCCATAACTTTGGGAGGGAAAACTATGTTTATTGATGTTATGGTAGTTCGGGACCCCTTGGCTTTTGATTTACTCCTTGGGAGAGATTATGTCTATGCCATGAAAGATATTGTGTCCACTCTCTTTTGTGTGATATATTTCCCGCACGATGGAAGAATGGTGATTATTGATCAACTTTCGTTTGTTGGCCCTGACTTGACCATCAACCCAATGACCTCCCTACAAATTTCTTGTATGTAGTCAATATCATCCCTACCATAGCTCAATTATGTGTCATTATCCCCCATGAATTCAACTTCATATGAATTGGATTGGGTAGTTGACATGGTGATCTCTTCGGTAGGTCTATTGGAGCCTGATCTCCTTACCCTTGTTGTGGCCCGCAACATGTGTTCCTTCCAGGGAATTCTTCTTCCATCTAGTGAAGATATCTTGGAAGCCATGACTAAGTTTTTTCCCTGAACATGGTGTCCTTCCAGAGCGTTATCCTCTTGGAAGCCATGATTAAACAGAAGTCATGAGCATAGTTTTCTTTTCTGTGGAAAGCTCGTTAAAAAATGAAACAGAGGTTACGAGCATAGTTTTTCCTCTCTATGGAAAACTCGTTAAAAAATGAAACATAAGCTATGAGCACAATTTCCCTCTCTGTGGAAAACTCGTTAAAAAATGAAACATAGGTTACGAGCATAGTTTTTCTTCTTTGTCACAAGCTCGTTAAAAAATGAAACAGAATCTGGGGATTGAACCTAGAGCCTTGAGCATAGTTCTTTTCTTGTTTCAATTTCGTTAAAAAATGAAACAGTCACCTCTCTCGTCACGTCGAGTCTTTTGTTAGATCTCGTAGATGTCAATTCGAGTCTTTCGTTAGGTCTCATTTTTCAACCTTCATTTCATCCACCTATATCCTTTTTCTCCATCTAGTGCAAAAATTGGTGACAACCTCAAAGTCGGTGAATGATTTGAATCTTGGGGGGAATGTATCCAACTTTTTATTATCATTCTGGAGTTATTCCACTATATTTTCCTGATGGGGGCAGAGTACTAACCATCTAGGGGTATCCCAACCTTTGGAAATTACATTGGGAATTTACAAGCATAGTTTAATCTTGTTTCAAAATGAAACCAATACCTAGCTTAGTCTTTGTTCTTTCTTGTGCTTGTAAAAAACATGACAATGCATCGAGTAAACTTTTATCTCTTTTTCGAACTCGCATGGATACATGAAAAAGGAACCCCCTAGGGTCATCTTTAAGCTCTTTTCAAACTTTCTAAATGTGAAAAGATTGTCGAGTGATCTTGCTTCCTTTCCCACTCGTTAAAATGTTTGAAAGGGCATATTTTGAGTAATATTTAGGGTGTCTTCAAACTCTCTAAATATGAAAAACCACTAAGTTTACCTTCTCTGGACTCATTAAACAATCATACATTGAAGGGCCCATATGGGACTCGACCCTTACTTCTTCCAGTTTGTTAAATAAAGGAAGAGGGACTTACCAAAGGTGAGTTATATCGACCATGTGTTACCCTCCTCGAGCTCATTAAATAAAAAAGAGGTACTCGTCTATCTGGATGGGGGAAAAATTGAAGGAAGCAAGCCAAGCAGTTTTTTAAAACATTATAAGTAACTATTACAATTTCCCTTGAACACGACACTCTGTATTTGCACACATTTTAATCTGCTGAACCTCTACATTGAACCAATCCTCTGATTTTTCTTACTCCTTTGGGTCACCTAATGAAAGTCACAGTATCCACTACATTATCATTTTTTGGTCCATGTCATGTTTCTGCTATCATGCCTCAGTGTTCAAGGGAAGTATCTGCCTAAAGAGTCAACCATCACAAATTTCTATTTCAATACCCATATTAGTCCATGTTATTTTGATCCAACAAATACATCTTTGTGTTAGTTTCATGTCGTTGATGGGGGATACATCAAGGCCCTCCTTCGACGAGTCTATTCCTTCCGACTTCAACACATTATCCCAGAACTAGACTTAGAAACCGGTTAGTACCTTGGGACCTACATGCCTCAATGGAAAGCCTCCTCACGTCCGATAATGGGTTTACATCATTTACCTTTGATTAGATGATTCCATGGATGTTCGAATTTATCTCATCCATTCACATTCATTGGAATGTACTAGGGTACCTTGGGAATCATTGACATCAATGGTGATTTGAATTTCCCTCACACTTGTTAACGGATTACCTCATTAATCGATAATCAAGTGGTTTCTGCCATGTTCGACATCAGGACATCTATTCATATGGTTAGATTCATACGACATCAAGATCGGTAAGAAGAACCTGAGTTGAGTGATCACTCTTATATGTACTTTTCCCATGTTGCGACTGAGTTTATTTTGAACATTGACACATATACTATCACATAGATCAACTTTGTATTGGTCGTGGCTATGTCTTGTCATTTCATAGATCCAATGTGTATTCTTCGTGGCTACGATCAATTCAGGTCATAGGAGTATAGATACAAATTGTATCTTCAATGGTTATACCATTTTGCAATATAATTATGGATCCACGGTGTATTTTATGGTGGCCATACCTTGCAAGTCTTTATCACCCAAGCATAGGTATGCCTGCCTTGGGTTTTAAACATATCATAATATTTGTTTGATGGTTGTGTGCATCTTCTACCAGGTTCTCTGAGTCCATACCCTTGCTTGAAAAATTATACAAAGTACTTTAGTCATCATTTTATTTCTTCTAAGTTCGCACTTTGGGGGACAATCTGTTACACATCAAAATTACTCACTTCAATAGTGTCGCAAGTGTTGTCATTACAAGTGTTGTAAGTGTCACATATTGACCACAAGTGTCGCTAGTGTCACAAATATCATAATGTCATCTTGCCTATGTTGTGTCTCGAACAAAATTATCAAGAACACTTACTAGACACCTCGAAAGACTGGTTTTGAAGAGGAGAAGTCATTTGAAAAAGAGTATAAGTCTTTTTTCATTGAATAACCCACTCAAAAATCATTTTTGGAAGGCAACGCTCCCCTATACACTTTCAAGGAGTGCTGGCACTTTATACCCTCTTTTGGGGGAACGTTGCAACACTCTATACCCCATTCTCAGGGAGCGTTGGCCTTTTTTGAGAGAATTTCAGACCGTTGACAGAAATCAAGGAAGAATCCCCTTAATCTATGAAGTTGGTTGGATTTGAATCTAAGGTCAAGGCTTGATCTTAGAGAAGATCCACAACTGAAGGAGAAGAATCCTCAACCTATCCCAAGAATCTCTTAAGTGGTTAGGCCTCTCAAGCCTATATAAGGAGGTCTCCTCATGGTGAAAGGGGAGACATTTTAAAGAATCAAACTTATAATATCATAAGGAAGGTATCAAGTGAAGCATAGGCATTATATTGGTGAATCATTTGAGCAAAGTTTCTGGACAAAGAGAGCTTGGTGAAGCTATTGCACCTACATCTATGGCTATAATAATTTCACTTTGTTTTCATTAATATAAATCTATGCTTGGTCTATTTCCTTTAAAGTTTGTGTACGTTTCATGAACTTGTTTCTGTTATAGATCCATTATGAAGCTAATCATGGTAGAGTAGGAAGTGTGTCTCATTAATTTTTCTCATTATATTGTAGGACCTTCTGAAGAAATTGGAGATCAAGATCAACCTAGATCAAGAAAGGACAAACTTCAGTCAAAGGTATTTACCCTTCTTCCTTTTTATTCTTTGAATAGTTTAGCTTCATGAAAAGGAACGTCAGTGTCTACAATAGTACCTTTTTGTCTTGGTCATAGGGGTCTAGTATCCAAGAGGGAATCTAATTGTCTGCAGGGGGATTATCCTGTAACAAATACACAAGTTACAAGAATTATATATAGATCCACCAAGGGAAGGAGAGAGCTTACAAGTTGAAGGTAAGACACAGATCACCAGTTCTCGAAGATTATATGGATCCTGGATAATTAATGACAAAAGGGTCCTTTTGAGTGGGAATATATTCAGGAAAATATTTTTTTATCATGCTTGGCCTCATGAACTATACAACAATATTGCATGGCTACTTCTTTTAATGTAGTTGTAGGTGAATGGGTGTTGGTATTTTTTGAGGAACATGATTTTTATTGGGCCTTTGATAAGGTCTGAAACCTCTATTTTTAGGACTACCCTCTCTCATTTTTCTCGAAAATTTTACAAAGTCACTTGAGGAATTTTCTAATAAGCATTAAACTCCTTATATCTTTGTGGCTTAGTCTTCACCTTTGGAAGCACTATTAGCTACAATTTTAGCTAAGGAAGTAGTTGTGTTTTTTTATAATTTTTGGGGACAAAATTCTTAAAGGTTTTACAAAATCCTTAAAGGTTTTAGAAGTTAACAAAGTGGAGCAAAGCCATCAAAGTGGAGTAGACCCAACATTTCTCAGAGCATGAATATGGCCCAAGCCTCATGAGAAATTGAGAATGATAAATTCAAATGAAAATGAGCTATACACATACGAATGTGGGACCATGAGACAAGTTACAACACAATTTTATTTACTCTCATTAATTTCTTCAGTGAACCTTTAGTGACACGACATTGTCCCTTCTTAGCAGTGCATAATCTCATTTATTTCTTCTGGAACCTCTGGTGACATGACACTATCTTTCCCAACCATGGTATAGATAATAATATATAGTTGTGACCTATATGTACCTACTAGTATTTTTATGGGTACCCTACCCACTTAGATGTAGATTTGGTGGGTTCACAACTTTGATGTAGGTCATTGTCAATGTGTGGATTTTGTATCCCCCCGTCAAATATAAGTTCAAAGACAAAATATGTCTTACAACCCATCAAATCCTAGGAATGTTTTTGTATATACATTACCTTCTTAATATTAGGAGGGATTTTAGATTGTATCAAGGCTAGGAGGGATTTAAGACCGTATAGCCAGGTCAAGGTTGTACAAATGGACCGTGAAGACCAATAATAACAAAATGTCACACTTTTTCACTTCATATGTTGTGTGCAAGCTACGATATTTAATATTGTCTGAAATTCAATTGCAGTTGATGTCTTCATGGAAAATTTCAATGATTGTGTCACTTACCCTTCAGACAATTGTATTGGAGATCAAATTGTCATAAGTTATTCCATATGTGAGAGATTATCCACCATGCAACATCCTAATCAATTGTGGGATGCTCCATGGTGTAATTATTGACATTGACTGCATTAGTCCATGTTAGTGAATGCCATGATTGGGATGATCTATGCCATGTGGTAGACCTTCACTTTCATTTCTATTTCTTTTTAGGACAACTAAATCAGAATCTGGCCATTGCGCTATCACCTCATCCACTACACCATATGACCACCACATCATCACCTCGTCCATTAATTTCATTCATGAACATTCAAACCATGGAGATCCTGAAGATCCATCATTGATCAAGGTGCACTGGTTGAAAAATTTGGATAGTTAATATTCCACCTACCACCTCCAACTCATAGTAGTTGAGCTCCAACTCAAGACATTGGGGCCCTTCTCAGATCATAATCCTTGCTCGATTTTTCTTAGATCTCTCGAAAATGAACTTCCTAGTCCACAATATTTATGCACAACATAAATTCACTTCAACAAAAATTCCAAGCCATGAAGGGTCCCAATATATTTGGTTGGAGCTCGAATATTGTGAGTTGGAGGTTGTAGGTAAGATATTAACTATCCAAGTTATTTATCCAGTGCATCTTGATCAACAATGGATTTCTCGAATATCCTCAATTTGAATGTTCATGAATGCAGTTAATGGACGAGGTGATGGAATGGTGGTTGAATGGAGAAGTGAATGAGGTCATGCTGCAGTGTTCAGATTCTGAAGTAGTTGGATGACAAAGAAATGAAAATTGAAATGGAGATATATTGCATGGCATATATTATCCTGATCATGGAATGCACTGACATGCATTGATGCAGTCAATGCCAATCATTGCACCATGCATAAACATACTAATGATTAGGATGTTTCACAGTGGATAATATCTCCAATTCCATACTCATCCCAACGACCTTGACGGTTAATACATCGTTTCCAATGTTCAGATGGGATTCTTCTATATAGATATTGTACCAACTGGAATCTTCGATCCTCCATTAAAATCGCTTAGATCTGCACTATAAATATTTAAACACAGAAATGGTTAGAATAAACTATTCAACATACATCTAGATCGATTCCATCAGTGTTGTGTGGACCATGTATAAATTTTTCCCCATATGATCTCTTCAAAATACACCTAGATTGATTTTTTCAGTGTTGTTTAAATAGTTGGGGAACAATCTTGTGTGTTAATTTAAACCTCTTTGATCATGGTAAACTATCGTAAAATAATTCCAAGAGGTTAAACACCATACACCTAAATCGATTTCGTTAGTGCCTTTACCTCCATGCATTAAGCCTGGATACTTTAGAGGACTCAACTGTGTGACGCCCAATGTAATTTGCTCCAAATTTATGTTTTTTTAAAAGGTGTATAAAATCCACCCACAGATGGTGGCTTCATTCAAGAAATATTTAAAACATGTAGAAACTCTTCCAGTGGATGGTGAATTCATTCAATAATTATCCATTTGAGTACCTCTCACACATTTGTTTTGTTTATTACATTTTCTAATTTCCATTTCTCTATTTGACAACATTTTTTTATTTAGGAAGTTTTCTAATTTTCATTAGTCTTGTGATGGTAAACATTAGTGGTTCCCAAAGTTTTCACTCATTCCAAATAATTTGAGGTTGGGATTTGATGTATTTAAGTCATTACATCAAACCATGCAATCTCAAATGTAGTAAGATAGGTGAAAGCTATAGATACATATGTATTTGTCATCTTATGGGGCGTCAACTACATGGAACTCAAATGGGTCGAGAGATTTTTTTTTTGGTGAGTCAAAGTTCCATGCATGTTTTGATGGGTTTTTTAAATAATCAAAGATCTGAGTGCATGCCTGGAATTTGAAGGGATGTAGCATGTATTTTGTCTACGGACCTATATTCGATAGGTGGATACAAAATCCACATGTCAACGATGACCTGCATCAAATTTGTGAACTCGTAAAAAGTACTAGTAGGTACCTACAAGCCATACTATGGTTGGGAAAGACGGTGTCATGTCACTAGAGGTTCATGAAGGAATAAATGAGATTATACACAATTGGGAAAATATGGTGTCTCATCTCTAAAGGTTTCTTGAAGAAATTAATGAGATTAAATGAAATTGTGTTGTAACTTGTCCCATAGTCCCACACTGAGTCGTGTACATCCCATTTTCATTTTAATTTATCATTATAAATTTTCCATGGGGCTTGGGCCATAATCCTTCTCTATACAATATTGGGTCTAGTCCACTCCGATGGATTTGCTTCAGTCTGTCAACTTTGGGTTTCATTCTGTGTTGGGTCTACTCTGATCTCTTAACTTCCAAGGGTTGGATTTACTCAATGCCGAGTCTGCTTCATTCTAGTGGATCATGGGTCTACTCTTCTCTGTTAACTTTGAAGGGTTTCACTCGTTATTGGGAATTCTCTACTTCAGTGGGTTAGGAAACGTTTATGGTGGAATATCATCAAGTAATGTTGGAAATTTGAATTGAACTATCTAGAATCATGAATTTTGTGGAATAGTCATTTATTTCCTTGCAAATTTTATTCCAGTTTAAACCCATTCTCCTTTTTTTTCTTCCAATATCGAGAGAGAAATACGATCCTAGGAATAGTGGAACTAAATTCTAATTCAAATATTTGGTATGGGAGAAAAACTATGACTACTTTATGTGGTAATCAAAGCCTGTAGGAAAAAATAATGAACACAGAAAGGGAATGATAATACATTAGACAACAAAAATGAATAGAGTGGCAATATATATTTTTATTTCTCTATCAACTAGTGAAGAAAATATTTTACAAGTATCCTAAAGTACCTCACAGGATTCTACAATTAAAAGAAAATTTTGAAAGAAATTTAAGGGATATGGGAAGCCAAATGCTTGAGAAACCTCCAATAGAGATAGTGACGTTTGAGGAAAACCAGAATGGATGGTAGCATAAAGGTATGTTGTCACCAACCAACAATATCCACCTTGAATTTGTTTTTCCTTATACCTTTCCCAAATAATTCAATCATCACCTTTCCTGCAAACCAAGATTAGAAGCCAAACTTCACCACAACTTCTCTAACAATACTAGCACAATTTTCTTGAGTATGGAATTTCTTAAGAGCTACTCTACCCGCATCAAGAACCTGTCTTACAACAAGGTAATTAGCATCAATATGATTAGTCTTATTGTGGTAAGTTGGATTGGTGGCCAAATGGATAATACTTTGACTATCACAAAATATATACACATAGTCCTGCATTCTTCCAAACTCACCCAAAAGACCCTTTAAATAGATTTCCTCTCTGCACGCATGTGAGACAATGATATATTCTACGTCTGTAATGGACAAAGAAATTGTTTCTTGAAGATTAGATATCCAACTAATGGAACCTCCTGTAAGAGTAAAGGCATAACCTAAAGTAGAACTTGTCTTGTCCAAATCACCTACAAAATCTAAATCAACATAACCACATGCTACATCATTATAACCACCAAAGGTGATGCAGTAATCACTTTTGCCCATTAGATACTGAAGCACCCATTTCACTATTTCCCAATGTTTTCTACCTAGATTTTCCATGCATCTACGGACAACACCAACTACATGTGAAATATCTGGTATAGTACATACCATTGAATACATTAAACATCCTACTACATTTGCATAAGGTACACAAGACATATAATGATTTTCTTATTTACTACTAGGACATAATCTTGAACCAAGTTTAAAATGGGAAGCCAAAGGGACATTCATAGGTTTCAGAGTATTCATACCGAACTTCATGATTATTTTCTCCACATACTTCTATTGTGATATCCAAATCTTTCCATTTTTCTTGTCTCTATGTATTTCCATGCCCAAAATTCATGTTTTGCTCCTAAATCCTTCATATGAAAAGTCCTATCCAACTAAGTATTTAACTTGTTGATCTGAACCATGTTTTTTCTTGCAACAAGCATATCATTAACATATAACACCAAGATAATAAATTTGTCATTGAAACTTTTAAAGTAAACACAATGATCATATCCACTTCTTGTAAAAAAAATTTCACCAAGAAGGAATCAAAATTCTTGTACCATTTCTTAGAAGAAATCTTCAAGCCATAGAATAACTTCTTGAGCTTGCAAACAAATATTCTCTTGTGATCTTGAAAAAACCCTTATGGTCGTTCCATATATATATCCTCATCCAAATGTCGATGTAAGAAAGTTGTTTTAACATCTAATTTCTCCAACTCAAGATCAAATAAACCAACTAGTGCTAACACAAGATGACTAGAAACAAGCTTAACAATTGGTGAAAAGATTTCATAGAAATCAATACCTTCCATTTGAGAATATCCTTTTGCAATATGTCTAGTCTTGTATCTTTGATTTCTACCATCAACACCCTTATTCAATTTGTAGACCCACTTACACCCAACCACTCTTTTTCCCTTAGGGATTTCTACAAGGTCCCATGTTTTGTTCTTCTCCATGGAATCCATTACTTCCATTTCTATTTTCCATTTGGCACTTTCAGTATCATCCATTGCCTTTCTGATAACAAGAAGGCTCCCCATAATTAGTAATCAATGCAACAAATGAAACATAATATTCATACCTCTTGGGAGGATTTATGTCTTAAGTGAAATCATGAAGATGGGTTACACTTTTTCTTGTTTTATGGGAAAAAAAACTGTATTTTCACCAGTTATTCAACTTCCGGTATAAAAAAGTATTTTTTTTATTTAGAATTTCACTTTACAGTAAAAACAAAACTTGTGAAGAATTGTGTTAGCTTTCCAATGACTATTTTTAAAATTTTTTTTATCACGATTTTATATGTCAATTTGACAATTGTTTAACAGTATGTTCCTTAAACATGAAATGAATGATAATGAGTTACTTATTTCTACAACAATGTATCTATTATTAAAATTATGTTTTAAAAAAATGAAATATACTAAAACAATCTAAAGAGAATCCATTTTATTATGACTATAATTTTGAATCTAACGGATGAATATTATAATTTCTAGATTTTTTTGAAGTTGACCAAGCCGAAAACGTTGCAGATTTTAAGCACATGTTTTTCTACACGTTGTATCTATCTTAATATTTACTTAAAACTAAAATCTAAATATACCCTTTTGAAAAGAACAGTTTAAGGATTATGAATATTTTTTTTTCCAAATTTTTCACTGTATATTTTTAGAGATACCGATATTTCATTTCACCAAATCATAATGTCTGCTGAAAATATTATGTAGTGTTTTTTTTTTTAAATTAAATAAAATTAGATAAAAATAAATAAAATGAAAAAAAATTATAGGAATTGAAAGTAGATTCAATTTTGGAAATGCTGGTGTCATTTTCGAAACCAAATTCTCAGTATTTACAGTAATCCGCAACCTCCGAAGTTCAGTTAAGCTTGGGGCGATTCTCTGGTTTTAGTTTTCAGTCCCAATTTCCTGTTTTCGGCCGAAATAATATTTCGGCCGAAAGACTAAAATCTAATGGAAACCATCAAAACTGAACGGTTTCCAAGTTTTTCGGCCGAAAAACCATTCTTTTGGTCGAAAGATTGTCGAACGAATTTCATCCATCGAAAAAAATGAAACGACACATCGTATCGTTTTCTTTCATGCCAACTTTTATACATAGCCTTTGGCCGAACACATTTAACACAATTCATCAGATGGATAGACAAATATATGCTCAAGGATAGGGATTTCAAAGCATTCCTATTACTGATTGCAGCTGTATTCTTTTCTTTCTTTATTTCTTCCCTCTGTTCCATAGGCTTAATCGGAGGATCGATATCGATACATGGTGGTTTTCTAGAGAACTTAAACAAATTTTCAAATCATCTTTTTGGTTTTTGTTGAGTAAGGAAATTGATGTTTGTTCAAGTTTTTATTGGAATAACAATTTATATGTTGAAAGATAAATGTTGAGCATTTTTTCAAGGTGAAGTCTTTGTTGAACATATCTTTTAATGATAAATATAAAATTCATGGGAAACAAAAGTTTGGGCAAGAGAAAATATGATCGCACTAGAGATGATACTCGCCAAATTGAACAAAGGAAAGAGCTTTATCGGAGAAAGAAACAAGAATGTGCAAATATTGAAGAAAGAAACGATGATAATGTCAATAGAGATTTTCGACAAGAAGAATTTCAACCAGGTATGCATGCACATATGATGATCGAGCACACGACACACATTGGGACTTGTAACGAACCTCCTCATTATGATGACGAACCTCTTATAGCAAGTACAATTTTTTTTTTGTTTTGTGTGTGCGCGTGTATACAAGGGTAATAAACACATTCGACTCTGCGTCACCACCTGACGACAAAAAAGACACATACAATGACGAACACAAAATAACGACCTAAGACACACATCAAGTATTTGTAAGCAATGAACGACAATAAATCGACAATAAATAAGACTGACTACCCACCCATCCTATCCTGCAATGGTTAGGACCTCCAAGACACATAAGCAACGCTCAAGCCCAGGTTCCCATCAATTTTAACCATTTAAGGTCTCAGGGTTGGCGACTGTTCTGAGGAACATGGAGGTGTCTACACCTCGTCTGACACAAGCAGACCAATCCTTCTAAGCTAATGACAATAACATAACCATCAAAATCGAAAACAACAAGGCTATCTACATCAAGGCATTTTACGATAGTGCATCATTATTAACTCATTAAATTACTCACTACTATTATAGTATTGCATGGGAGGTGTATTTTTAATCAAATTACAAGACAATTGAAAAATCATAAAGCATGTAAGGTATTTAACCCAGTCTAATCCGACCTCCATTACGAGCCTGACTTCGCATGCCTAAAGTGCATAATGACATCAAGGTATAATCTAATTTAGCCTTAAATCCAGTTCATTTGCGCAATTTTAAATTATAAATGTCCTCATAGTTCCATCTCTATCAATTTGCCTTAAATTAATTTATAAGCATTCTATTTCTAAAATCATGATATAATAATCATGTAGTTAGATATATATAACCATACATCAAGAATAGATTATTCACCTCTTGACAATCCTTACTCTAAATTCCTCATCCCACACATAATAAAGGTAATAATATTTGGTATTAATATTATTAATAATTAAAAGGCCTCTCATTACTTTAAAAATTAATAAACATAAAAATCTTAAACCATACATGACTTTAAACATCATAATCATAAAAATATAAAACCATTTATGACCTTGGTATTATTATTATGATTAATTAAAAAGGCACCTCATTACTTTGAACATAATAATCATAAAATATTAAACCATATATGATATAGGTGGATATTGATGGCCACCCACCTTTTCCAAATGGCTCAAAACGGCTTTCTGGCAATTTTGGCAATTTACTATTTTTAGCAGGTTTTAACTTCCGAGGCCATTTTGAAGGTCCAAATGAAGGTTTTTCGAAATAGAGGTTCTCAATGATATTTTAAGGCATTATTGAGCCCCCATAATGAATCTCCTTGACGATACCTTTCCAACGAGCTATCACACGCCTAAAACGGAGATCGTATGCAAAAGTTACGACCCCGGGAAGTTGATGTACTCACTTACCCAAACGAGGCCCACATGACTTTTGGCGCTTCATCTCCTAGGGTTAGGTTTTTGGATGTATAGGAATTTTGGCATTCCCGTTTATTGTAAAAGGGCCTTCAGAGCCTCATTGTAACCATCTTCTTGCGAATGCAATTGTAGCCGTCACATCTCTTCTCAGAGATAAGATGCCACCATTCTAGCGAGTCTTTCACTCTGTATTTTTACAGTCTCTGTACATTTCTTTGATTAATAGAAATCGTGTATTACTGTATGTATATGTTTATGGTTGCATCTCTGATACATTTCTGTTATATTATAAAATATCTGCGATATCTCTGTGCAATTCTTTATTATATCTCCGATCTCATTTTGTGCCGAAAATAATCCAGATAAGTGGTATCAGAGCAGGCTGCTCTTGATCATTTTTTCATTGCATGTCCCTGACGAGGTCCGAGTATAGCAATTTGGGTCTTGAGCTTGTCTCTCTTGAAGAAAATCGCTCTCACACACCCAAGAAACCCTCAATGGCAGAAGAAAAGAAAAACGACGGAGCAGATGATCCTATCAATCTGTTGCTTGAGCAAGCTCTCACACGACAGAGGGACGAAATGATGGAGAATTTTTCCCACATCCTTCAACACCTTCCAATAGCATCAGGCGCATCTTCATCAAGAGACCACTTTGGAGGAACCTCTCCTTTCAAGGTACAAGTTAATTTTGATATTCCTGTATTTGAAGGACAGATAGATGCAGAAGCCCTAGAAAAATGGTTAACTCTGCTGGAAGGTTATTTCTTTGTTCACAATTTTTCTGACAAAGAAAATATCACCTTCACACTCCTTAAATATCTCCCTCATGTCAAACATTGGTGGGAAACTTACTGGGAGAAAAGTTCCACAGAGGAGTCTGGAATATATGGGGCCGATCCCGCTTGAGATTTTTTTGTGGATGCGGTAAAGGAACAGTATTACCCTGTTGGCAACTATGAGGACTAGTACATGAGGTGGACCACATTGCGGCAAGAGAGGGGCCAAGCAGTTCCAGAGTTCACCAATACCTTCCATACCTTGCGCACCAAGATGGGTATCAAATACTCCAAGCGACATTTGGTTTTGAAATACCGTGGGGCTCTACACAGATACATCCAGACTGAAATGGATTTTCTGGACATCTCATCACTCGGTGCTGCTTATCGATATGCTGTTAAAATTGAGAAGAAATTTAAGCAACAAAAAAAACGGGAATTTGGGTCTGCAAATCCGCAACAACCAAAGTATGACAAAGACAACCCTAAAAAACAGTCTCCCGAAAACCATTCCAAGACACAGGAAAAGAAGGGTCATGGGAAGACAAAGAAGGAAACTGGAAAATGGTGCGATTTCCACAAAATCTCTTGGCACAACACTGATGAATGTCGCTCAAAACAGTCATTGGTGGCCGAGATCAAAGACAAAGAGCCGAACCCTGATTCAGAATCTGATTCTAAAAATAATGGTAAAGGACAGATCATTGACATAGACCCCACTGCTATTGTCGCGACCACAACAATTCAACCAGAAGAACCAATGAGGGGGAGTGCGTTTTTCATTCACAGATGTGGGTGAAGGGGACCTCGCTACATTTTATTGTTGATAGCAGAAGCCAAAAGAACCTCATCCCAGCAGAGGTTGTCAAACAGTTGGGATTGTCGACAACACCACACCCGCAGCCATACAACATCGGGTGGCTTCGCCAAGGACGAGATATTCATGTCAGCCAGCAGTGTCGATTGTCATATGGCATCCAACCCTTCAAGGATGAGGTATTATGTGATGTTGCCCCATTGGATGTCTGTGATGTTCTCTTGGGCCAACCATATATGTGGAAGCACCATGCTATTTATGAGTCTCGACCTCGTAGTGTTATTGTCACTTTGGGGGGTCATCTATATAGAATACCAGAGGTAGTTCCCACTACTGTTCCACCTAAAAAGTGTCGCAAAGTAGTCTCTCATACTGCAAAATTCATCTTCTTCACAGTCTGTTCAAAAGGTGAACAAAAGAACACTGCAACCACTACAGCCTTGCCCCAAGCACCTTCTATCCAACAGAAGAAGGTCGATAAGGTTGTAGAAAAGTGCAAATATTCCTTCTGCACATTGTCCTCTCATGTAGCATGACTTTTTAAATGGCCTCAGCCTCAACAGGTTCATGACAGATTTCCACAAACTGAGCAGCATGATGTCTCCAGCAAGACAAGCAGCTCACCAAGATGCAGATTCAACAAATGCTTTTCCCTCTCCCCCGGGAACTCAACACAATGGAGACCATTGCTTCCTAAGGAGGGAGGATTGATCCAGGTGGATATCAGTGGCCACACACCTTTTCCAAATGGCTCAAAATGACTTTCTGGAAATTTTGACAATTTACTATTTTTAGCAGGTTTTAACTTACGGGGCCATTTTGAGGGTCCAAATGAAGGTTTTTCGAGATCGAGGTTCTCAATTATATCTTAATAAATGATTGAGCCCCCAAAATGAATCTCCTCGATGATACCTTTCCAACGAGCTATCACACGCCTAAAACAGATATCGTATGCAAAAGTTACGACCTCGAGAAGTTGATGTACTCGCTTACCCAAACGGGGCCCACATGATGTTTGGCACTTCATCACCTAGGGTTAGGTTTTTGGATGTGTAGGACTTTTGGCATTCTCGTTTATTGTAAAAGGGCCTTCAGAGCCTCATTATAACCATCTTCTTGTGAATGCGAGTAGCCGTCACATCTCTTCTCAGAGATAAGCTGCCACCATTCTAGCGAGTCTTTCACTCTGTATGTTTATAGTCTCTGTACATTTATTTGATTAATAGAAATCATGTATTACTGTATATCTGTTTTTATGGTTGCATCTCTGATACATTTATGTTATATTATTGAATATCTTCCATATCTTTGTGCATTTATTTATTATATCTCCGATCTCATTTCGTGCCGAAAATAATCCGGATCAATACATGACGTTAGACATATTATCATAAAAATATAAAACCATTCATGACCATATATGGTTATTTACGCTGAAAGGCATACACCTATAGACAATGGGCACAATTAATGATCTTTTAACCTTATTTAACCTTAAACCCTAATATGATGGTTATGCATTGAAGATGCTGGCATATTCTTAGTCATCCTCCAAAATCAATGGGTCAGATTTATTGTTCATAACTTTCTTGCATTTATCAAGGCATTAGTTAACATGTTTACTTTTTAACATTTACCTAATCACATTAAAAATTTACTGTAAGGATATGTAATTGCCACGTTTAAATGATTAAGTAGGATTAAACCATGTAGACAAATGTTTCATATTACCACAGACGGATTACAAATTACCATAGACATTTTATGACACACGTTCTCAGCCGATACCTTTCAACGTTCTCAGCTGCGAGTTAGCGACTGTGCTAGTTAATAAAGGTTATACAATATTCATACCCTCCAACCACTCTGAATAATACAACTCTACACTATGATAGATCAATTTTATAAACTTACAAGAATTAATGCAATGGACGATTAGTGTCAGCCATGCAAAACAAATTACGAGGCATGGCTAAATATAAAATATAGTTTCCTTATCCATTACGCATCACAAAATCAAGCGTTACTAAATCAACTAACCGATGATTTAAAGCAATAAATAATTAGCACAGTACTAAATTTAAACAACTCGTTTGTATTAAAGCATGGTGGAATTTAAGCATTTACTGAGCAATTTAGGCAATCGAGTAAAAATTCTATTTTTATCCTTCCTCTAAACTGTTAGAGAACAACCACCGCTGGAATGTAAGGAAATCATAAATTCATACTACAGGCGAATTAGAATTTACAATGAAACATTGACTGGAAGGTAATGATATGTTATTTTAAGATTTAATCTTTGGTTTGGGTTCTCTTTTGTGTGTATAAATAAAAGAGTCAGACATCCATCCAACAATTAATTAAAATAAAAAAGGGTTGTTGGCCATTGTCCCGCAGTTAGGTTTAAATAGATGATGGTAGTTAAGGTAGTGTCGTTTAAAAAGAAAGTCGTCATGCAAATAGAAGGAAATCATATCTCTCTATTCAACACAACTAAATTCTACTATCCCTGCTAACCCATCAATAAGAATCATTGCTAGAATATCAGAGGGTGGTCAGAATTATGGAATCAATTAACTCGCTGACAGGTGAAGGTAGGGAAAGTCGCAGTCATCAAGGAGGCAATTCGAAAACTTGAACAACGAATGTTGTCATCCCTGAGGAAACTTGTGGTTCTTGTTTTTAGGTAGTGACATGGAGGAGTGACTTCCATATGCATTTAAAATATGACAAGATCCCTACAGGCTTAATTCACTTCTCATAAGAACATTTCCCTGACCATTGGACAATCTACGCCTATCCCTGGTGGAGAGGTCACGGTCATCTACCGATTTAAATGAAAACGAAGTCGACACCGCCATCCCTGTGATGAATTTCACATGGGTAAAATTCTCATGGTCGTGCCCAACAAGGATTATGATATTAAGTTGGCGCCTTTAAGCCAAACTTCAATTCAGTTCGCAGGTCATCGAACATCTGAGGCCAAGCCATTACAACCACAAGCAGTTAGAGCGACTACCCACCGAGTGCCAAGGAGGGATCCCATAAGAGGCCAAAATCATGCACTATGCGCCTCAGGAATAGACAGTCAGCAAGGGTGGAACGCAGGATAACAAGGACTGGTAAGTTTGACAGAGTAGTAAAAGAACCACAATTATAGTCCTGATAAGGCACAAATTATCATTGTTGGAGGAAAGACAAGGTCAATGCTATCATCTGAAATAGGAGGCTCAAAGGTGAAGGAGAAAAGACAGTCAGTGATTACAAAATGAAAAGCCAGAATAAATTGCCAGCAAAAACTTTACACAGTGAATCTTCGCCATTTAAGGGATGGGGCGCAAGGCTAGAGTTTACACATAAAATTTCACACAGTAAAGTTACCAATTACATGGTAGAATTTGCACCATAAAAATTTACAGAGAAATAATATTTCACAATCAAAATTCGCCAGTGAAATGAGGAAGGCGTAAGGCTAGAGTTTACCCAAAACAATTTACACAGTAAAATTTTTACAGCAATGGTAAATACACAAAAATTTCACCGAAGAAAATAAAGAAAAACCATTCAATCCAACAAGATCCAACACAAATCGAAGTTAGATATTCTTTCATCTAGATTACCCAACACACATGTAGATCTAAATCATAAATCCTAATGCATTCTACTTCTACAAAATAAAATAGAGTATCATTGCCTGATTGGCCGCCTCAAATGACGTCCGTGCGCTCCGTGCCACTCCCGCTCATCGACCGTCGAGACTACACCGACACCTCCCAACCAACGCTAGGGGTACTCTGCTTCCCCTTAGCCCCCTGAGCCACAAAGGGGCCACACACTATCCAAATGGTATGTCTAGCTCCCAGCTCGCCTCACAAGGCCGAGCTACCACTCCTCTCCGAGTTGGGAAATCCTAACTCCCCACAAGTAAATCAGTCAAGTCACTAATCCAGTAGCGTAATGTTATGCTAATAGTCGATCCCCTTCTTCCTTCCTCTCTTTTATAGAGTTTTAGAACTTCCATTCTTTCCCTAAATCTTATTTAATTTAAGTTTTAAATAAAAATCTTCTAAAATTTCTCCTTCGTACAAGTGTCATGCATCCCCCACATTCCTCCAATAATTATTTTCTTTAATTTATTAAATTGTCTTATTTCCCTCACCCACCTAGAGTTACTCCTAAATTTACTCCTAGTTGTCCCTAGATTCTCTTACAGGTTTTAAAGACTTTCCCTAAAATGAAGTTGCTAATTTAGTTCAATTTAGAAGGTTCTTAATTGCAGATTCTTTACTAAGTTGACCTCTCGTTTTTTACCAAAAGTTCCCCTCTTTCCCTTTTTATGTTACCTCCATCCCCTAGTTTCCTAAATTTTATAATTCCCCTTTTTCCCCTTTTTTATTAGAGATAAAAACGACACTTGAAATTTAATCCCTTTTCCCTTTTATTATTAATTCAACATCTTTTAAAACTATCAAAAGTAAAAAAATAATTAATTTCTTCTTTATATATATTTTTTTATCCACCGATTTTATTTAATTTCTTACTCTCTTCATTTTACCCCAAAATTTATGAAGACCAAATTATTATGCAAGCGGTTTTTATTTTAAATTTTATTATTATAATTTTATATAGATATTTTCTCAAGGGTAGACAAAATCTTACCCCTAGAATTTTTTTTTAGAATTAGGACTTAGATTCTGAACTGGGCGACATTTAATTAGGGGAGTTGTTTTAAAATTTCTTAAGGTGTTGATTATCTTAGGGCCATCTAGGTTTGTTCCTTTATCATCATTAATGCAACATGCCCTTCAGGATGCACTAAGTGCTCCAAGGGTGCCATCGTGAGCGACTGTCGCAGTCTACCCCCACAACATCGTGGGTCCCCTCGAACTAGGTAATCGTTAACCCACAGTTCGAACCACGGCGGGAGTGCTAGTAGGTTGTAGCAGGGCTGCTGTCCACACCTCTCCCTCAACCTCTTTGGTAGTCATGTGTGGTCCCTTTACTCCATATGTGAGTTTGGTCGGCAAGCTATCGTCAGCCTGCATCATCAACAAACCATGTCAGAACATGTCCACATCATATCATCTAATCAAATGTATTAATATCACAGTAAATCAATCAAACCCCAATAGCACACTCCCTGACTCTATCCAGAGTCCAAGGGGTTCATTCGATGCCTCTGAATCCTCAAGGTCCAAAACCTCGCACACTCAGTAAAACTGAGTCAATAGCACCTGTCTATGTCAATGTAGTAAAACAACATGTCATCTACCCATGACGCATCATAACCAAAGTCAAATGTTTTAATATCATGATAATCCAGATCACTTTCGAGCAAGTGTCTTCAAAGAATAAGTTTTCTTAGTGCGCCAGAGCGGGATGTTACATACACCTCCTCTTGGTCTAAACTTCATCCCGAAGTTTCATAGTATAAATGTAGAAATAAGTGTATCATAGTATGATATGTCTATCTATCAAACAAAAATGGAAACTGCTGGTGCATATCATATGCGTCCTCCTAGGTCGCTGAGTGTGGACTATAATTGTCCCACTGGACCTTGACCTGATCTACTGTTCGACGTTGTAACTGTCGAACGTGGTGATCTAAGATGCAGACTGGCTCAGTCGTGAGCGCTCCCTCGTCCGATACCTACAAGTAACTCATGTCAATAGCATGTGTAGGATCACTAATATAATGTCTCAAAACAGATACATGAAAAACATCGTGCATACGCCTCAAGGAATCAAGCAAGGCTAGTCGATAGGCCATGGGCCCCTTTTTCTCCACAATCGAGAAAGGTCTCATGAACCTAGGAGAGAGTTTATCTCCCTTCCCAAACTTGATCGAACTCTTATGCGGTTTAACCCACAAGAAGACTCGATCACCAACCTCGTAACTACGGTCGACACGGCGTGCATCGGCATAACTCTTCTGTCGATCCTGGGCTTCTTTAATCCTTTGTCTTATGGTTCACATTTTATCTTCCATCTCTTGGATCACTTTTGGTCCTACCAGGACCCTATCCTCAAGTCGATCCCAACTAAAAGGCGTCTGAGATGGTCGCCCGTAAAGAAACTCAAAAGGTGCCATCTTAATGGTGCTCTGGTAACCGTTGTTGTAAACGAACTCCACTAGTGGCAAGGATTCTTCCCAATGCTTTTGTTGGTCCATCACGTACATGCAGAACATGTCCTCCAAGGTTTGGTTCATTCATTCTGTTTTTTCGTCAGTCTCCGGGTGATACACAGTACTAAAGTTAAGTTGGGTTCCCAAGTCCTCTTGGAAACTCATCCAAAATCCTCCAGTAAACACCGATCCTCGATCGGATATAATCCTATTAGGCACGCCATGCAGCCTCACAATCTCATTGATGAAAACTCTAGCAATGTCAGGTGCCTGATACGTCGTATGCATAGGAATAAAGTGAGAAATCTTCGTCAGAGTGTCTACTACTATGAAAATCGAGTCATGTCTCTTGGCCATCAGTGGCAATCCAACAATAAAATCCATCGAAATAACCTCCCATTTCAATTTCGGAATGGCATGTGGTTGAAGTAATCCTGCTGGGTGTCTATGTTCATCCTTTACCTGCTGACACTCTAGACATCTGGCCACTTAGTTGACTATGTCGACCTTCAATCCCTTCCAGAAGAATAAGGGTTTAAGGTTTTCCCTCATCTTCGTGACTCTCGGGTGAGCCATGTAAACTACTCTATGAGCCTCGCTCAGGATCAATATCCTCAACTCGTCGTTTGGTGGTATGTAAATCCGATTTTTAAACCTCAATAAACCATTTCTATCAAATGAAAAGCCCTCATATCATGGTACCATCATTGTGTTTTGTCCGATAAAACCCTCGACCTCTTTGTACTAGTCGTCATCACACTGTAAAGTTAGAATCCTTTCACATAGATTCATCTGAAGAGGCAACCCCAAAAAGATGTGTGGCCTCCGATTCAAAGCATGTTCCACCCGGTTCATTGTTCCCTTTATGTAAGTAATATCAAAGTTGTATTCTCTAAGCAATTCCAACCAACATCGTTGTCACGCATTCAAGTCACTTTGCTTAAAAATGTGTTGTAGTCCACAATGATCAGTCTTTAGTTCAAATTTTCGTCCAACAAGGTAATGTCTCCAAACCTTCAAGGCATATATGATGGCTAATAACTCCAAATCATGCGTTGCGTAGTTCTCCTCGTTCCTTCTCATTTTCCTCGAAATGTAAGTTATCACTCATCCATATTACATCAAGACTCCTCCTGATCCTTCCTTGGATGCATCTGTGCATACCAAGAAGTCCGCGTCCATGTCAGGGACCTTTAGTATCGGCGCTGTCATCAACAACTCCTTAAGCCTCCAAAATGCTTCCACGCATTTCTCGGTCCACATAAACTTCTTGTTTTTCTTCTACAATTCCATGACCAAATTTGCTATCTTCGAAAATCCCTCGACAAACCGTCGATAGTATCCTGCTAAACCCATAAATCTACACACTTCCATGAAATTCATCGGTGCAGACCATTCCATAATAGCCTCAACCTTGGTTGGATCCACGGCGATGCCTTCGCCTGAGATGACATGCCCTAAGTAGTGAATCCTCGATTGGTAAATAGAGCATTTGGACAACTTCCCATACAATTTGTGCTCTCGCAGACACTGTAGCACCAAGTGAAAGTTCTCATCATGCTCCTCTGTCATCCGAGAGTAGATCAAAATATCGTCAATGAACAGTTGGACGAACTTGTCCAAGTACTCGCGGAACACCCCATTCATCAAACTCATAAATAGCCCTAGGGTATTTGTCAGTCCAAATGGTAAAAAAATAAACTCACAATGTCCAAACCACGTCTTCAAGGTGGTCTTAGGGACTTCATCATCCTTGATCCGTAACTGGTGATACCCTGATCGCAAATCGATCTTGGAGAACACCGTCGCACCCTTCATTTGATCGAACAGGTCATCAATTCTCAGCAATGGATACTGATTCTTGATCGTGGCCTTGTTCAATTTATGGTAGTCAATGCAAAGCCTCCACGATCTGTCCTTCTTTCATATGAAAATAATAGGTGTACCCCAGGGTGACACACTAGGACGTATTAGTCCCAGGTCCAGCAACTCCTTCAGTTGCATTTTCAACTCTTGTAACTCCGGGGTCGACATCCGATAAGGCATTCTTGCTATCGGTTCAGTCCCCAATTTTAGGTCTATGGTAAACTCCAAATATCTCTCTGGCGGCATCCTAGGTAACTCCTCCATAAATATGTTCGCAAACTCTCTCACCACCGGAAGGTGTTCTAGACCTTCTACTACTCCCTTCTCATTTAATGCAAGGATCACATAAATCTTGCACCCCTTACACATACTCTTTCATAGCTATAAGGAAGAGATGAACCTCAGGGAAACTCCCAAGTTCGGTCCTACAATCAGACGTCTCTTCCCTTCGTCATCGACCAAGGTCAACCATTTTGTCTTACAGTTGAGTATCGCCTCATACGATTCCAACCAATCCACACCAATCACAACATCATAAGATCTTAGGATCATCATGTATAGGTTGGCCCTTGTGACAAACTCTCCTAGGTTAAGGGCACAACCCGTAACCTTTCCTCCAACCTTCTGTTTGGCTCCTGAAGCCATCTCTACAAAGCTAAACTCATCCTGTTCGACTACCTTTACCTTAATCCTTTTTAGCATTGCACCAAAAATGAAACTCTCGGTAGCACCGAGATCTATCAAAATACTAAGGATCTGGTCAGCAATGGTACCTTTCATCTCGAGCACAGTCGACTGATGCTCTACCTGGTGGTTATTCACCGCTGCATGAATCCGATGGGCCTTGCCCATATCTCCCACGATAGTGGGTCTGGATGATCTGGACGCTCGGGTCCTCTCCACAGGACAGTCACGCTGGTAGTGTGGCTCCCCACACATACAACACCCCTTCTGTGGCCCAGTAGTCATGATACCTAAAGTAGAAGATGATGGCCCACCTGATTGGAACCCTGGTCTGTTCTGTTGAACAGGCCTAAACTGCTGCTGCTACGGGCGATGCTGCTTCTGATACAGTGGTCCCCGATAAGGTGTTCACTACTGAGGAGGTTGTCACCAGGGTGTAGTGAAAGTGGATCCCCTCTGGAAGCCATGATATCTCGACGTATGTCTCGCTGGTGTCTGGTGCTGCTGTGTTCCAGATGGAACCTGCCCTACTAGTCTCGCTGGAGTCCTGGTCTGACCCCCACTGATAAGATCCTCCTTTGCTATGAGGGCCTTTTGGATGGCATCGTGCAAGTTTTGAGGCATCAAAATCCTAACCTTTGCATGCAGGCTGTCGTTAAGGTCGAATACGAACCCGTTGACCTTAAGTTTCTTGGAGTTAAGGTGCAGAGCGTACTGGAGTAGCTCCATAAAACTTGCCTCATACTCGGGCACCGTACGACCTCCCTGTCATAAGGCATTGAACTCATTGATCTGATGCTCAGTGAATTCCTATGAAAGGTACCTCTCTCGAAACTGTTCCTCGAACAGTTCCCATGACACGTCTTTGACGACCATGTTCAGCTGCGGTAGGAGCATCTTCCACCATAGAAGAGCACTCCCTTTCAGTTGAAAGATCACCATGCATAACTTAATGTTGGAGGTATAATCGTGAAGTGCAAAGTACATCGCCATGTTCTCCAACCATGCCTCGGCGGCTGTGCCATCCGGGGCACCAAAGAACTCGAGAAATTTGACCTTCTCGAGTTCGCAGTGAATGCTACTAGTACCGAATAGAGAGTGCGGTGGAACCTCAGCAGGTGCCGGTGCCTTGGCCTCATCTCTGTCCAAATGGATGATCAGTGCCTTGGACATGCACTGAAAGAATCTCATCATTCTGACTACATCACAACTGTTATCTGCTCCTACCCGAGAACCTGCTCGTCTCCCTGGGGGTTCGACCCCTCAGGTGTGGATGCTACTAGGGGCGTCACACCTCCTCCTCTATCACCCCATCATATGTCTCTGTGGCATCCTCTAACCATGATTACTTGCATGCACACAATCAAATCGATCAGTAACAGTAAAATCAAATCATGTCAATGAAATCCATAGCAATCTCAACTCGCGGGTTGAACCCGCTCTGATACCATATGTAATGAACCTCCTCGTTACGACGACAAACCTTATAGCAAGTACAATTTTTGTTTTGTTTTGTGTGTGTGCGTGTGTACAAAGGTAATAAACACATTCTACTCTGCATCGCCACCCAATGACAAACAAGACACATACAACGACGAACACAACATGACGACCTAAGACGCACATCAAGTATCTGGAAGCAATGAATGACAATAAATAAGACTGACTACCCACTCGTCCTATCCTACAATGGTTAGGACCTCCAGGACACATAAGCAACACTCAAGCCCAAGTTCCCATTGATTTCAACCATTTAAGGTCTGAGGGCTGGTGACTGTTTTAAGGAACATGGAGGTGTCTACACCTCGCCCGACACAAGCAGACCAAGCCTTCTAAGATAATGAAAATAACATAACCATCAAGATCGCAAACAACAAGGTTATCTACATTAAGTCATTTTATGATAGTGCATCATTATTAACTCATTAAATTACTCACTACTATTACAGTATTGTATGGAAGGTGTATTTTTAATCAAATTACAAGACAATGAAAAATCATAAAGCATGTAAGGTATTTAACCCAGTCTAATCTGACCTCCATTACGAGCCTGACTTCGCATGCCTAAAGTGCATAATGACATCAAGGTATAATCTAATTTATCCTTAAATCCAGTTCATTTGCGCAATTTTAAATTATAAATGTCCTCATAGTTCCATCTTTATCAATTTGCCTTAAATTAATTTATAAGTATTCTATTTCTAAAATCATGATCTAATAATCATGTAGTTAGATATATATATAACCATACATCAAGAATAGATTATTCCCCTCTTGACAATCCTTACTCTAAATTCCTCATCCCACACATAATAAAGGTAATAATATTTGGTATTAATATTATTATTAATTAAAAGGCCTCTCATTACTTTAAAAATTAATAAACATAAAAATCTTAAACCGTACATGACTTTAAATATCAGAATCATAAAAATATAAAGCCATTCATGACCTTGGTATTATTATTATGATTAATTAAAAAGGCACCTCATTACTTGAACATAATAATCATAAAATCTTAAACCATACATGACGTTAGACATATTATCATAAAAATATAAAACCATTCATGACCATAGATGGATATCTAATAAAGGTTCTACAATATTCATACCCTCCAACCACTCTGAATAATACAACTCTACACTATGGTAGATCAATTTTATAAACTTACTAGAATTAATGCAATGGAAAATTAGTGGCGGCCATGCAAAACAAATTACGATGCATGGCTAAATATAAAAGACAGTTTCATTATCCATTATGCATCACAAAATCAAGCGTTACTAAATCAACTGACTGCTGGTTTAAAGCGATACAAAAATAGGACAGTACTAAATTTAAACAGCTTGTTTGTATTAAAGCATGGCGGAATTTAATCATTTACTAAGTAATTTAGGCAATTGAGTAAAAATTCTATTTTTATCCTTCCTCTAAATTGTTAGAGAACAACCACCGCTGGAATGTAAGGAAATCATAAATTCATATTGCACGCGAATTAGAATTTACAATGAAACATTGACTGGAAGGTAATGATATGTTATTTTAAGATTTAATCTTTGGTTTGGGTTCTCTTTTGTGTGTATAAATAACAGAGTCAGACGTCCATACAACAATTAATTAAAATAAAAAAGGGTTGTTAGCCACTGTCCTACAGTTAGGTTTAATTCTTTCAGCCAGGAAAAAATGAAGGGACGCATCGTTTGGTTTAAGCTGGCACGAAATCATATAAATAGGCTTTCGATGAAGCCATTTTTACACAATTTACTCACTCATTTCATATTTTTTCATATGTGGAGCCCATAAGCAAAAGTTTGAATCATCTTTTTCACTACTTGGAGGATCTTTTTCGATGTTTTGAACAAGTTTGTTGATGTTTTGAATGGAAAAATAAATCTCTTTTTGAAGTTCAAGTTTTTATTGGAGTAACAATTTATATATTTAAGGATTTGTTGAACATTTAGTCAAGGTGAAGAGTTACTTGAACATTATTTTCAAGGTGAAGTCTTTGATAAGAAATTTCTTATTATATCAAAGGGAATTTTTTTGAGATTAAGCTTTTTTAATGTAACAACCAAATATTTCTAAACATCATTTACTTTCATAAGAAATTCATTTCATAAACTGAGACAATAACTTCATAACATAATATTGATTTTTATAACAACAACTTCAGTAACTTAGATTTATCAATGAATAATGATTGCATGGCAGAATGAAATAAACACATAGTTTAAAAAATTACCTAGTTCTGATGCTAATTTATGTTGCCTTGTTGCCTTGTTGTTGCCTTTATGCTACCTGATGCACATACCAACCCTGTCACAAACAAAGAACAACTGCCCAAACCTACTGTCCTCCCTGCCAACTAGGAAAACTACCTAGCTCCAGGATATCTATGGATATCCTGGCCCCCATGCCAAAAACCTCTAGCAACTCAGTGCCTCAACTGATCAAAAGCCACAGCCAGAAACGCACTGCTCACAGCAAATCCAACAGTCCTCAGAATCCATCCCCCTCATCCTCCGTTCGAATACCCCTCACATCCACCTCCTTTCCTCCCTTATTCCCCTTCGCCAACTCATGCAGTTACTTCCTCAACCACCACCGTGCATGTCCCTTATCCTTCCTTTAATGTTTTATCTTCTCGGGATTCATAGGCTATCCCTTGTTGCATACACAACCATTTTATATCATATATCATTGATCTCTTAGATTTATTTCTCAGGTCATTAAATGTGATCTGTAGTTAAATTATTACTTAGTTAACAATAATTATATCCTTTAATTAATTAATAACTCACTTTATTAAGATCATTAAATCATCTTTGTTTAATTAATAACTTATTACCACAATTAATCCCCTAATTAGTTTTACTTTATAATCTTTAAACATTTATCCAACTAGGGTCGTTACATACACCCACCCTTTAAGAAACTTCATCCCGAAGTTAAGGTATCTGATGGTACAAAGGAAAAGAGCATGGTTCACACATTCACAACAAGTAACTGACATTATCAGTAAGCAAGTCAAGAAATCTCATACATACTAGTGTATATGTACAAGAAATGCATGTGTAGCTAGTACATGCAAGTCTCGTGCATGTATTAATAATCAAACTGTCATCCTTTAGTAATTTATGTATGCATTCAATCCAATCAGCAAGACTAGTCTTTTATAAAATACAACAATCAATCAATTGTTTGAGAAATTCTTTAATCACAATTATCCGGTTTAACAATTTTATTTTAAACAACTAGGGTTTAGTTATGTAATAATGAATATCCATGTATACACATTTCTCTTTTTTTTTTTTTGAAGGGAAGACATCAATTCCACCACAAGACAAATCTCCATATTGTCTCAACTATTACTACTCATCCTTCCTCCCTAGCCTACTTCCATCTCCATTCCTATCCTTCCTCTGCTAGACTATCTTGGAGTGTCAACTATATTGACCTAACTCCAAATAGAACCCGTAAGTGGAAGTGTCTCTATCTCGACCAAGCTTCCCTAGCAGGCAACTGACAGTCATCATCACACATCTTGGGGAGCGTGAACTAGCACCATTCTCCCATGACTTCAGGTTTCAGAGGATATACGGTCATAAATGCCTCCACCCCTCCTAATCATATCTAGGGTCCACACCCTACAATGGAGGATACACGATGGGAAACACCTCCATCCCTCCTAACAAAACTAGGGTCAACACCCTACAATGGAGGATACACGGTGGGAAATGCCTCCACCCCTCCTAACAGAACTAGGGTCAACACCCTACAATGGAGGATACACGGTGGGAAATGCCTCCACCCCTCCTAACAAAACTAGGGTCAACACCCTACAATGGAACATACAGGGGCACCGTGTTGCTGGAGGATTTGTCATCGTTTATTTGGTTTTGGGCAGTGTTAGTACCAAAATCATGCACTAGTCCACATATTATAGCAATACATCCAAATCAATATAAATTGCACATACATTATTCATACCATAATGTTTCTCAGATAGTGGTTCTGATATCCACTTTCATCATCATTATCACTTGGCTATTTCATAGCCCATAACCTACAGGTTAGTCTGCAACACAACTCATACATTTCTATGCATTATCATCATATAATTGCATACTATCATCATTTCAATTTGGTATCCTCGTACCGATACATTAACATCAAAGTTTTCCAATTAGAATTAGATTTCATAATGTCCCATAATTCAAACTCGTCACCCATTCACAAGATTATCATTTTCCCAAAATAGACTGCATTGTATCCAACATCATTCTAATAGTATTTAAACATTCATTACTTTCACTTTCTCACAGTATGTCGCATCTTATACATCATCATCAATAACATTTAAACATTCGTAAAATTCACATTCACATAATAGATCACATTACATGCATCATCATCGATAACATTTAAACATTCATAAAAGTTCATAAATTTTAAAGTTTAAGTGTATCACTTAATAGTTTCACTGTGACTAGGAAATAAAGTGTATACGCCTCAGGTAATCCTGGCTGTCTAAGTCAAAAGGTGGTGTTACATACACCCCACCTTTGAGAAACATGTTCTCGAGGTGGTCAAAATAGTTAGGGATAGTCTCGCCGTAGTGTCTCGGCGTCTTCCCAAGTAGCAAATCCTGGACTATACTTGTCCCACTGGACCTTAACTTGGTCTACCAGACGGTTCCTGAGTTGTCAGACTCTACGGTCCAATATGCATAACGGTTCTACCGTGAGGGTTCCCACATCCGATACCTGCAATTCCTTCCAATTTAGTTTATGTGATTCATCAACAACATAATGACGTAAAGCAGATACATGAAATACATTATGAGTTTTATGCAAGTGGGGTGGCAGTACAAGACGATAGGCAATGAGTCCAATTTTCTCTTGGACCCTAAATGGCCCTATAAACCGAGGTGACAACTTTGTCCCCTTCCCGAACCATATGGTACTCTTATTAGGCCTAATACGAATGAAAAATTGGTCTCCCACTTCATAACTTCGATCGATCCTTTGTGCATCTGCATATCTTTTCTGCCTATCCTATGCTTCCCTTAGTCTCTGCCTAATTTGAATCACCTGTTCCTCCATTTCTTGAATCAATTTTGGCCCAAATGTTACTCAGTCTTCTAGTCTATCCCAACTCAATGGTGTTCTGCATGGCCTCCCATACAAAGATTCGTAGGGTGGCATTCCGATGGAACTATGATAACTTTTATTGTAGGCAAACTCTACCAAAGGTAGGTACTTCTCCCACTGGATTTGTTTATCCATTACATACATCCTAAGCATGTCTTCCATGACTTGATTTACTCTCTCAGTTTTCCCATCTGTTTCAGGATGATAAGCTGTGCTTAAGTTCAACTGAGTTCCCAATGATGACTGTAAACTTGTCCAAAACCTAGAAGTGAATCTGGAATCCCTATCTGAAATAATTTTTTTTGGTATCCCATGCAAACGGATAACTTCGCTTACGAACACTCGTGCCACATCAGTAGCATCGTAAGTGTCTCTAACCAGAATGAAATGAGCACTCTTGGTTAACTTATCCACTATCATAAGAATGTCATTGTGTCTATGAGATGTGAGCGGCAACCCTACAACAAAATCCATAGAGATGACTTCCCACTTGGACATAGGGACGTCATGTGGTTGTAGGAGGCCTGCCGGGTGATGGTGGTCGGCTTTCACCTGTTGACACTCTAGGAATTTGGCGACGAAATGGACTACGTCGCGCTTCATTCCTACCCAAAAGAAGAGCTTATTCATATCTGCGTACATCTTCTTCACACCTGGATGTGCACAATAAAGTGCTCTATGGGCTTCTCTTAGTATGATGCTTCGAATATCCCCTTTCTCAGGGATGTACATCCTTCCTCGATATCTTAACAGTCCGTCTGTTTCCAGACTATATCCCTCGTACTTTGGAACTAACAGCCTCCCACACTGGAGGGTTGAAGTAACCTTTAAATACCAACTGTCTCCTAGTAGTTGTGCCAACACATGTTCTTTCAGATTGACCTTTAAGGTTACCAAGGAGAAGATATGTGGTCTCCTACTCAAGGCATATGCGACCACATTTTCCTTTCCCTTTATGTACGAAATACCAAAATCGTACTCACTCATAAACTCACTCCATCGCCTTTTCCTGGCATTCATATCTCTTTGAGTAAAGAGATGTTTTAAACTTTGATGGTCCATTTTGAGCTCAAAGTTTCGCCCCACAAGATAGTGCCTCCAAAGTTTCAAAGCTAGCATTACAACTGCTAACTCTAAATCATGAGTCGTGTATAACTCTTCGTGCTTCTTCAACTTTCTTGATGCATAATCTATCACTCCTCCATCTTGCATCAGCACGGCCCCCAACCCTTATTTCGAGGCATCCATGCAGACCGTGAAGTCCTTTTCCATATCCAACACTCGTAGAATTGGTGCACTAGTTAGTAACCTCTTAAGATCAATGAATGCACTATCACATTCTTCTGTCCATTCATACCTGACCCCCTTGCATTGAAAAGTGGTGATGGTTTTTGCTATTTTTGAGAATCCTTCCATAAATCTCCGGTAATAACCCGCTAGCCCCATGAAGCTTCTCACCTCATGGGCATTTTTTGGCAATGGCCATTCCATAATGGCCTTTACCTTTTCTGGGTCCACAAAGATTCCTTCGTCGGAAATGATATGACCTAAATAATGGATCTCTTTCTGGAAGAAGGAACACTTGGACAACTTCCCATACAATTTGTTCTTTATAAGGCAAGACAACACTATTCACAAGTGTTCCTCGTGTTCTCTTTCATTCTTAGAATAGATGAGAATGTCATCTAGAAAAACTTGTACAAATAGATCTAAGTACTTCTGGAATACGCCGTTCATGAGGCTCATGAATACTGCTGGCACATTGGTCAATCCGAAAGGTACCACAACAAACTCGTAATGTCCAAACCGAGACCGAAAGGCAGTTTTTGGGATATCACCTTCCTTAATCCTTAACTGGTGATACCCTGATCGTAAATCGATCTTTGAGAATACCGATTCTCCTTTCATTTGATCGAAGAGGTCATCTATTCGTGGCATTGGGTACCTATTTTTCACTGTAGCATGATTTAAGTCCCTGTAATATATACATAGTCGTAAGGATCCATCCTTCTTCTTTACAAAAATTACCAGTGCGCCCCAAGGTGAGACATTGGGCTTTATTATCCCTAAGTCCAGTAACTCTTTCAACTACATTTGCAATTCACAAAGTTCCGACGCTGTCATCCGATACGGAGTCTTGGAGATTGGTTCTGCACCAGGTTTTAGCTCAATAGTAAAATCAAGCTTCCTCTCAGGAGGTAACCCTGGTAACTCGTTCGGAAAAACATCCTGAAATTCTGACAATAACGGGTACTGACCCAATGAGGGTCCCTTCCTTTCATTCACTGCTTCCACTACATAAAGTTGACACCCTTGTCTCAAGCATCGCTTGACCTTCATAGTTGATATAAAGCGTAATGACACTTTTCTTTGTACACCTTGGATCTCTACTGGTTTTCCTTCATCATCGACACAAAGCACCCTTTTTGTGAAACAATCTACCAAAGCTCGATGAGCTGCTAACCAATCCATTCCAATGATCAAGTCATATTCCCCCAGAGCAGTCACGTATACCTTCAACCTGGTAGTGCACACTCCTAGGTCTACTATAAAATTATCGACACTAGGTCCTACAACTTGTTTTTCCCCCGAAGCCATCTCGACTTGTTTAAAGTCATCGTGCTCGTAGGCTGCCAACCCACTCTTTTCTAATGCAGATGGTGAAATGAAACTATATGTCGCACCAAAATCAAACAAAATCTTAAGATTGATATGATTTAGCGTACCTGATGACTCCACTACTGTGGATTGGTGTTCGACCTGGCGGTTATTAACTGCTGCGCAGATATGGTGGCTGCTACTTTCTCTCCCCATCGGTGCCTTTCCATCTCTATGAACAAACCCTGGTTGTAACTCTGGGCAGTCT
>ML777126.1:2056732-2079228 GCA_009831015.1 Picea engelmannii
AATGCTCCATTTCTTGTAGAATCATAGAATCACTACGTGGAATTTCACAATTATCACATGTGTTTTGTACATGATTGGGATGGACATAATACTATGGATATATGTATTTATCCAACATTAAGAATTTCATGCTAGAAGTGCATTATGGAGTCACATGAGGAAATTTTCTACGTGACAAGGACATCTGAAAAGATTTTATTCTTATAATTATGATAGCGAATTATTTTGAATGATTATTTCAAGTTTGTGAGGAAATGTGAGCATTACCAAAGAACATATCACATGCTACATGTGGGATATTTTCATGCACTAAACCCTATCCAATTAATGTAGGCATCTGAGCACTAGTGACTAGATTATATTGGTTCTTTCATCCCAACAAAGAGGATGCAAGAAACTAAATAATTATATAGTAATATAGTTGCATTTTTGGATAATCTAATATGATATTTCAATATAGATTAGTTGGTAAGGTGAAACTAAATAATTATATAGTGATATAGTTGCATCTTTTGATAATTTAATATGATATTTCAATATAGAGTTGTTGGTAAGTTGCATTGATTAATGAAGTGTAGATAAATCAACATGGTCTTGTCACCCTTCAAAGATGTTTGTAAAATGAGTTATATAGTTGCATGATAATGATATTTCAAAATTAATCTTGATCCTTTATATCTCATATATTTCAAAATTATATCATAAGTTTCAAAATTAAACCCTTTAATTTATATTGAAATAAATCATTTTTAATTTCAGCACACTATCATAGAACATAAATTACCCTTTCACCATCATATACAATATAAACCATTTACAAAAATCAAAGATCAAAAAATATATTTATATTTTGAGTTCAAAAAATATCATATCTACACACACACACACACAAACTAAAAGAGGAATAGTTGCAGTAGCTACACAACCAAATAAATAGGTTCCAAAGGCATTTTAGGATAATAACAAAAAATAGGAGGAAATTAAAATTTAACTCCAAAAATCAACTCTAAGCCATGGCTGACATAGATCTCTTAATACCCGGAAAGGAAAAATCAAATTTAAACATTTAAACATTTTAAATAGAATATATGTACAAATTTTAGATAAAATGTACACACACCTCTAAAATGATATTTAGATAAATAAATAAAATGGCGCTTCAATAAAAATTGACATACCAAAGGTGTTGAATTTTCATCTTCAAACATCTATGCACTTTTTCCACCAAGAATGTAAACTCACTATAACAATAAAAAGAAAAACCAATAACATGTATTAGAATATACTTTATTGATGCACACCCCCTCCCCTCCTAGGGGTTCTGCGACCTCCCGGTCTAGGATCGTTCAATAACTGGAGTCAAATCGACTCTTTGGGGCTCTGGTAGACCCTAGAAAAAATTACAGAGGTCCCTTAACTCCTTAGGCATAGGTCCTGTGGAACTCGCGGCCCTTCTCTTGCCACTCTTAGCAACTTGAAATTAGTGGGCACTATATCCTTCCGCTAGGCCCCCTTTCCTCATACGACCCGAGGCTAAACTCTCAAATGCGCTTCAGAGATCGGTCTTCGGTCATTTTCACAAAAGTCGACTTATTTTCCCCCGAAATCTAAACCAGCGAACACAACTAGCGTGAGGACCAACGATACCCACCACTTCCTTAGATAAACGACCCATAATGCTTCACGCTCTGACGCTTCAGGAACTTCCGAACCACCTCTCCACAAAACCTCTAGAGTGCTACATCTTTGAACTACCAGGTATTTTTCCACGTACCCTTTTGGATCCGACGGTCCTAATCACTTATCTCTTCATGACTTCGGTGAATTTATCTCTCTACTCCACGCCAATATTTTGGAGCTCTTCCTCATGAACTCACTGATATTTCACCACTTGTCCCTCTAGACGATGTTCGGTTCCTACTACTTTAGGACTTCAAGGCTTCGGGAAACTTATCTCCTCTACACTTGAGTATGAAAACTTCCAGACACACGGAGTCTGAAGGTATCCAAGGATTAAACTTCACACAACTTACCTGGATCCAATGATTACCATAGCTCACACTCAGATCTAATGGATGAGATCTGCTCTCCTCCTGTGCGCTCTTCCTTCCCTCTGGAGATCGATCCAATGACTCCTATGGATTTCTCCTCTATTGTTGGGTGCACTTTCCTTCTGATGAAGGCTCCCTTTGAGCTTGAAATGGATCGTCCTTTGATTCTACTTCTAGAGGATCATTGACTTGGTATTTTCCTACATTGTTCCTTCTAAGCTTTTAACTTACAACAAGTTCACCTACTGCACACTTTGAGCTCTCCCTCCTAAGCTCATGAACACTTTTAGTGTATTCCTTTAGCACTCTCCTTGCTTCCTTTGATGTGTAAAGACTCCAGACTTGAATATATCCTCGAAAATATTCCCGCACGCCCCTTGCACTTTCTATGAAAATTGGAACCTAAAAGGTTCCCCTCCTCTGCACACCTTGCATATACTCTGTGCATGACTGGACTATCTCTCCTAAGATTTTAACTCACTCAAGCCTCAAAGGGTTCATCCCCTTTATTCTACTCAACAACCCTTGGCTTCCTTTCTCTTCCTCCTGAGATTTCTGACTTACAAAATCTTCTGCGCACTCTTGGTGCTCTGTATTTCTTGGGATTTATTCAACACTTTCCAAGTGTTGGCCCAAGGCATGCCTTACACGGGTCTTCTAGACACTCTTACATTACTTTTCCTCCATGTTTTATCTCCTCGTGTTCCCTCTTTGAAACCTTTTCACAAAACTCAAAATAGAGTCCCTGCACACTCCTTATGTCTGCCTGAAACCTTTTAGACCTCCTCAGCACTTGTCTAAGTACATACCCAGTGCATGTTTTGCACCAGCCTTTTCTTGAAACTTGGACTCTTCAGGGTCATTGATGCATCTCTTGCATCCACTCCATGCACACTTGCAAAACTTTACCTTAGAGTATTCAACAACTCTGGTTCTCCTTGATTTTCTCCAACACTTCAGAATGTGTTGATTATGTGCACTCTTTGCACCTTCTCAATTCCCACCTGGAATAGCTCTAAAGAGTTCTTAGTAACTCTAGCTTCTATTCTCTCTCTCTCTCTCTCTCTCTCTCTCTCTCTCTCTCTCTCTTGTGCACTCCTTGCACAGCCTCAAGAACCCATAACGAATCCAACAAACTCACAATAGATAGAGAATTCTATCTTTACCCTATAGGTGGAAACTATCATGCACATCTACAACATAAATCCATAAATAACACATTAATAACATTCATGAAATGCATAAATGCACAAAAAAATCATAAACAAAGAAATATGTTCTCTTTTCATTAATCTGAATGTCAATTTACAATGTGTGTGAGCTCGTACTGCAACAGAGTCTCGACTCTCTCCTTGGATTACAATGATTTTTCATCCACCTTCAACAACAACCTCTTCTGGGCATATGATACAAAGCTTTATACAAGAGGCGATCATCGAGATTTACCTCCAAACTCCCTAGTGGCGTCTAATCACCATTTACAATGCCTATCTAGTGAGGTAGATTACATTGAATTAACATTAACAATTCAGATCTAAGGCAATGCTCGAGATCTATACAACACAAGCATATTAAAGGAAATTACATCTTTAGCCTTTATAAAGGCATCATCTTGGCTCTTCCAGCCTGAAATCATTCAATTTTCTTTTAATTACATTTAAATTTTAAAAATGAGGAAAAGATGAGAGGTTGGCACCTCTCCCCTCCTTAAACTTACGTTGATGTGTTGGGTAGTTGGCGCTTTGCTAAGGTGGAGTGATTCTCCTGCATCTAACTCCACTGCTAGGAAAATCATGAGCTCTTTCTCATGAGCTCCTTTGCTCCAGTGTTGAAATCCCCATGGATCCCAAACTCTCCCTTGGAACTATCCACCCGCTCCTTTGTTATGTTGTTGTTGTTGCTTCTTCTTTGCTGTTCTTGCAGGTTTTCTTCTGTCCAGCTTCCTCATGCTAAAAAATTCTTGTGCTCAACTCAACATTAGCCTCTTTACCTCCTATATCACTTCTTCCAGCTACTCTGCTAGCTAGCTTCTATGCAATCTAATCTACTGTTGCATCTCCCCATGATGATCAAAGGGCAGATCAACTTGATCTCCCATGCTACCTTCATCTCTTGTGTCCTGTAATTTCCACTCTGTTGCAGACTTAGATTCTACATTCTCCTCACTGAACTTTTGTTCAGCTATTTCCTCAGACAAATTAGATCATGTTCTACTTCAATTTGCATGAATGCACCCTGGTAGTCCTTCTCTAGTTCTGTATTGTTCAACCAATCCTTCAACATCTCTAACTCTTTCTCCCATGTAATGAGCAACTCAATTGGGTGCTCCTCTATTTGTGTTGGGGAAGATATATATGTCTGCTCCTTCTCCTCCTTAATGACAGTCACAGTTGGATGTCTTTCTACTACCTCTACAACACATGTGCTAGCCTCTTCTTGGCTAGTTGGAAGGAATATTTGAAATCCCACAATGATCATAATACATCTATGATCCTCCTCCTCCATTAACTCTCCTTGATGATCTGAACTCTTTTCTGAGCTCATGAGACTTTCAGACAGTCTCTCTTCATCTCCCTTTCCCACATGGAAATTTGGGATTTCTCCTTTTCCCCCTGGTAGTCTATTAGATCCTCCATTGATCCCATCTCATTTCCCACATGGAAATATGAAATTTTACCACTTCCCTCCTGATAGTTCATGATATCAATTATTGATTTCTTCTCCTCATCAATGAGGCTTTCTCTTACTTCAAGTTCATAGACATAAAACACTCTCTCCTCTATGTCACTAAGGTTTTCAAGTTCTGCCAACCGCCTCCTAAATATTTGTTTCTACCTTTTGTCCAACAACCTTTGGACAAGCCACCTTGATTTCCTCTTCAAGGGCCATTCATACCTCCAGTGCACCTGGGAATCCTGTTGCATCTTCAATGTCATCCTTTTTGACACCAAAATATTAGTGAGTCTCAAGCATCAACATTTTCAACCTCCCACGGGGTTAAGTGAGAAGAAGAAGGAATATAACCCTACACTTAAAACCCCATAAAAGAATGTGCATTGAACTCTAAGTTAATTTTATCCTAACCTATAGTCCAAGCATAGATCCATTTGTCCTGTAATTTTCTTTTAGCAATATCTAATTTTTATTTGATTTATGATTTTATGCTATTTAAGATTTGATCATTTCTATGTGAGGATTTATACAATTGGAATAATAAAATTAAAATTAAAAAAGAGATACAAATGATAAAAGTAAAATGCAAGGTCCCTGGGGGCAGCTCAATTGGCAAGTGCTGTGAAAATGAAGTTCCATGAGGTTTCGAGTTCAACTCCCCCCAACTTATAAAGTGTGCCGCATAAGGGGCCTCTTGGGCACACCTGGAGGTTATAATGGGCGTGTAACGCGAACACGTGTCAAAGAAGAAGAAGAAGAAGAAGAAAGATAAAAGTAAAATGCAAGGTTTGTTTTATTTTAGCAAAAATAATCTAAAGCAAAGTCAATCTAAAGGCTAGAAAAGTTAAAACACTAAGTTGAATTTAAAGTAAAAAGAAAACTTATTACATAACACTACACTAGCAATATTTAATTTTTATTTGATTTATGATTTTCATTTAGAAGTTAGGGCATAATAAATCAAAATAATAAAAATAAAACAAAAGAGTTTATATACATTAAAACATCTAATGAGTTAAACACATTTATGAATTTGTTCATTTTCCTTTTAAAAGTTTAGGATGTAAAGACAATAAAATTAAAAATAAATAAACCAAGTTTATGTACACTAGTTAGATAGTATATAAACTTTAAGAACATAATTGTTTACATTGTAAACACAATTAATTTGTCTTTTAAGGATTTAGATAACTTCTTTTTTATATCTCAAAATTAAAATGTAAAATAAAGATGAAGAAAACTAAGGAATTTAAAGAAAACTTCTTTCCATTGAAAAACCTCTCATACAACACCATAAATTACCAAAATCTTCAAGTCTCTGCGTAGACTTAGGTCCATGTATATGGTATTTAGCCTTTTTAGATGCAATGTACAATAAAAATACCAAGGATGAAGAAGAAAAAGAAAGTTGAGCCAAGAAGAAATAGAGCTATAATGACGAATCACAAGAAGAAAACCTGCATAGTAAAACTGATTAGTGCCTTATTACAACAAACTAAACAAGTAAATATTTACCTCATGAATGCCAACAACCTCATCCTTGCTTATCCTCTTCGCTGCTTAGCAAGAACACTTTCTGCTGACGATTTCGTCAATCTCTCTATTGAAGATGTAATGGAAGAATGAAATGAAAAAATATCTCTCAACACTCACAGCATACTACTTTCTGAAAAATTTGCCTAAATTCTCCCTCTAAATTTTATTTATGAGATCATAGATCCCTCATAAATTTTATGTCCTTCTAAGACTTCTCTAATATTTCCCCTTTGGCAGGCCGCACACTGCTTCTTTTATATCAGTTGGTAGGTAGTTCTAATGGTTATTCGAACTGTCCCAGGAATTTTCTCAATATATCATTAAACAAAACTAATTGTCTTTTGTTATCCCTGTGTCATTAATTAATGTTATGCGTAGATTCATGTCCTCCTCTTTAACGTTCATTGCTGCTCAGTCCACTTCGACGTTACACATGCTAGAGAATTTCATAACCCTTTGCTAGCAAATCAATCAATTGTCCAACATTTGCAACACTCAAATGCACTTACGTTTATCTTGATCGATCGCCTTATTTTCTGTAGCATCGGAATCTTTCACATTCAATGTCAAAAATTGCTTCCCGTGTTTTGTTCCTATGTCAGTTCAATTCCTTCTCCGTGTGCCCTATAGGAGTTTTCACACGATTTTTTTTAGTTGTGTATCCAATTAGTTATGCCACAAAAGTGTCCTGGATAAATTATCTCGCAATGACAACCATTTTTCTACTGCTGCATTAGAATTTGCTGATGTTTCACATTTGACGCTTCAAGGTATTTGTAGCTCCTAGTTGTTCCTCAAAACACAACACGTTTGCTACTACCTTCATTTTTCATGCCAGTTAAAGAAGCAAAAGTGTTTTCTCTTCAACACTCACAAAAGTGTTTTCTCTTCAACACTCAGACTGGAATATTCGTCTCCCATCAGTCCCTGAACTCAAGGTTCTTCTATATGATTCTCATCAATCTATGTGTGTTTTTAACCCAATAAAGAAACCAGCTTCCTTGCTGCCAATAAACTACCATTCATATTTACGATGTATTCTGCTTCTTTATGTATTCTAAAATGTATGACGTTGCTCGCAGATGTGTACATATGGTAATGATACAGGTCCATGGGAGGATCTAGTGACTTTTATAAGATCCGTCACAGTTGGAGTTAATTTGAATATAAGCATGAACCGTTTTTACTGCATCATGATCGGATACCAAATAAAGTTTTGTAAAAATCCTATTCATATCCCTTAACCATTTCCAGATGACGTATAAGCCGAAGATAGTTTTTCCATACTCGCGTTGGCATACGAAAGTAAGATTCTCCAGCTCACGAGCTCATGCAACATATACAGTATTTATGAAGAAGGTGGAACTTATAGTTCTCATGCAACACAGGTCTCCGTCCTTTCCTTCAAATCGATATACTGGAGATAATTTCACTCAAAATTCATATCAATGTACAAGCGATAACCCAGGAGTATACGTCCTGCATTTGTTTTAGAATTCTTTGCCAATAAATTGAGAGTGGCGACATGTTACCCTCGTGGAAAATAAGCTGCAAACGAGGTTACTGATTCAAACAAAAGTACAACCAAAAAGCCCCATCTTCGCTCGGGCTTCAAAGCGTGCTCACAACGTATACCCTATAAAAATTTGGAAGGCGGTTCACAACCTCCACAGAGTTCATATAAATTACTTTTCCGTGACAAATAGCAACAAGACGACAATGTTTCGAAGTTTCTTTCAAAACAAAATGGGATGATCTCGTAATCATTGATTCCCGAAAACCAGGAGTTCTTATATTATATATTCCTCTATGCAAAGTGATATCTCTCAAGGAATTAACCAAATACTTGCATTGGTATCGTAACCTCTTTTAACCTCTTGCAACTTGATTCGTGACATACATTTATTTCGTAAGGGACTTTAAAAGGACTTAAGTGGAAACCTTTCTGGTAGGATTATGAATGTATGTATGGAAAAGGTAAGTATATGTTGTATATATATAGAGTATCAGATAAGGGCTTTGGAACATAAGGAAAATTAATCCATTCAAAAGGTAAGGTGAAGACCATGTTTTCTTTATTTAAATAATAATAAAGGTCACACGTGGAAAATAGTATAATGATATATTTTTCTCATGAAATGGCATGAAATAATGAAATGGGATGGAGCTAGCATGAAAATAATAGGCATGGTACCAAAACCATATATCTTTGAAAAGTGATTAATGTCACACTAAGGAAGTGAGTTGTCGGAAAAAATATGAAAAGATGACATAGTCATAAATAATTTTTCAATCACTTATTCACTTCCTCTTAATTAAGTAGATGAGGGTCATTAAACATAGCACGGATGAAGGGAGGAGGAAAATAAGTCATGCTTAGAAACAGGTCAACATCAAGTTGAAATTCCCAAGAACATTGCACCAACATTTAATGATAATATGAGAAACTTTGCGCAAGTGGTATGATTCAGAGGAATGCCTAGCAATGCTTTGCCGGCTACGTCCAGTTGACAAAAATTGTCGTCAACAAGCCTCTCCATTTTTTATCTAATTTCACTGAGCTCTTTATTCATCTCTTATTTTTTTTTATACAAGCGGTCGTTGCCTTGACCATGCCTATGGCCTTCAATAGTCATCTTCTCTCTCTTCCTTCCCTCCTGGCAAGTCTACTTGACTACTGCAAACCTGCAACAATCCTTCAGACAAAGCATCAATACTTTGTCTTCTATTTCCTTTGCATGTTGTCTACAAGAAAATTTCCACTCTGATACCACTTGATGTAGCCCCCCTCCCCTCATAGGGGTTATGCGACCTCCTGGTCTAGGATTATTCAATAACTGGAGTTGGTTCGAATCTTCGGGCCTCTGGTAGACCCTGGAACACATTGCACAAGTCCCTTAACTCCATAGGCCCAGGTCCTGTGGAACCCGCATGCCCTTCTCTTGGTGCTCTTAACAACTTGAAATTGGTGGGTGCTAGCTCCTTTCGCTAGGTTCCCTCTGATCATGCGACCAAGATCTATGACCCAGGGTTAAACTCTAAAAGGCACTTCAGACATCGATCTTCGACTCTTTTCACAACAGCCAAATTCTTTTCCCCTGAACTCTGAACCAACGAACATAACATCCCTGCCACTTCCTTAGATCAACGAAGCACAATTCTTAGGGCTCCAACACTTTAGGAAGTTCTAAACCACCTCTCCACAAAACCTATGGAATGCTAAATCTCTAAACTACCAAGTCTTTTTCCACGTACCCTTCTGGAATCAACAGTCCTGATCGCTTCGCTCTCCATGACTTCGACGAAGTTGTCTCTCTGCGCCACACCAATATTCCATATCTCTTCCTCAAGAACTCCCTAATATTTCACCACTTGTCCCTCCAGACGATGGATGGTTCTCACTATTTCGGGAAACTTGTCTCCTCTACACTTGAGTATCAAAACTTCCAGACTCACAAAGTCCAAAGGTATCCAAGGATTAAACTTCCCACACCTTACCTAGATCCAATGGTTACCCTAGCTCACTCTTGGATCTGACAGATGAGATCTTCTCTCCTTATGCGCGCTCTTCCTCCCATGTGGACTTCAATCCAATGGCTCCTATGGCTTTCTCCTTTGTTGTTGGGTGTTCTTTCCTTCTGATGAAATCTCCCTTTGAGATTGAAATGACTCAGCCTTTCATTCTCCTTCTGCAGGACCATTGACTTGGTCTTTTCCTACGTTGTGCCTTCTAAGATTTTAACTTGCAACAAGTTCACCTACTGCACACTCTGTTCTCTCCCTCCTAAGCTCATGAACACTTTCATTTTGTTCCTTCAACACTCTCGTTGCTTCCTTTGAATTCTAAATACTCCAAACTCTAATATTTCCTCGAAAATATTCATGCACACACCTTGCACTTTCTCTGAAATATTGAACTTGAAAGGTTCCTCTCCTCTACACACCTTGCAGATACTATGTAAAAGACTGCACTATCTCTGATGATCTTTTAACTCACTCAAGCCTCAAAGGTGTTATCGGACAAATCGGTAGGTGCAAACACTAACAGATCTCCCTAGATCCACCTAGATCTAAAACAAAACAGGATAGGACATGACTCTTTCCCTAAGTTGTAACCATTGAATCTACTAATAAGAAGAAATAAGTGACATACCTTTATATCACTTCCTTAGGTCTATTTTGTTCCCGCTTCGCTCCGATACTCTCATGAAGTCAAGTCCAAGACAACACAAACCAACCAAAGTGAAGATAATAGAGTATATTCAATGTCAACCTATGCATATGATCAAAAAATTACACAATAAAGTAAGAGTGACCTTATGGAAAATGAACATGTCGCTGTATCATATTAATTGAAAGTAGAAGATACAACTTGATCACCTTGATGTCGCAAGATTCCTTTCAGTGACCCTTAGTTCCAACACACACACTTTCTCAGTACTTGTATGAAGAAGATCTAATACCTCTTGATAGACCAAATAGATCCTTCAAGCTTCTGTCCAAGCAGGGTTCTTCCCACAATTCTTTCACCAATTCTTGATTCAATCTTGCTTAACCTTTTCCATGAGAAACCTTTCAATATATAGGAGAAGGAGAGATGGTTACATGGATGAGGATGATCCCATCAAATCTGAGAAGTCAATAGAATGACAACCATGCGAATGCCAACTCATTTTCTAGAAGATTCCCTTCTATAACCCTCAAGACCTCTTTTCCTTTCCAAGCTTAAAAATAGATTTGCACCCTATATATGGAGCAGACTGTGAGAAGTTCACACCCTAAGTGTGGGTGGCCTGCAAGAATGAAGGATTCTCGCACCATAGACCATAGGCAGCCTGCGAACTCATCTTGAAAATATGTTTTTGGGAGGAGACATGAGCCACTCTTCTCAAGCAAAATGACTTTGTTGGGAGCCTGAATAAATCACTATTGAGACATCACCAGAGTGACCAAAATCACGTGTAACAAAAGGGTTCAACCTATTTTCTCTACTCAGTAGACCTTAGCTGCCTATGCTCTTTATCTTGAGTTTTGTTACTTACAAAATCTATTGTGCACTCTTGGTTCTTTGTCTTTCTTGGGATTTATTCATCACTTTCCAAGTGTTGGCCTAGTGCATTCCTTGCACACATATTCTAGACACTCTTGCATTACTTCTCCTCTGAGTTTTATCTCATGGTGTGCCCTCTTGGAAACCTTTTCACAGAACTCATCATATAGTCTCTGCGCACTCCTTACACCTGCCTGAAACCTTTCATACCTCCTCAACACTTGTCTAAGTACTTACTTGGCACACATTTTTCACGATCCTTTTCTTGAAATATGAACTCTTCAGGCTCACTGATGCATCTCTTGCATCTTCTCAATGCACATTTGCATAACTTTACCTCAAAGTATTCAACAACTCCAGTTCTCCTTGATTTCGTCCAACACTTCAAAATGTGTTTATTCTTTCCACTCTTTCCACCTGCTCAATTCCCACCTGGAAGAGATCTACAAAGTTCTCTGTAACTATGGATTCTATGCTCTCTCTCTTTCTCTCTCTTTGCACAGTCTCTCCTTCAGAGTATTCAATAACTCTGAGGATCTCCTTAAGTCTATAGATGTTTTGGTGTTCCCTCTTGGCACGTTCTCCTCTGAACCTGAAGTAGAGTTTAGATACACACTCCTTGTGTTGCCTACAGAGTTTCCAATACTCTATCATGTACTCCTTTCATATCCTGAAGAACCCAGAATGAATCCAACAAACTCACAAAAAATAAATAATTCTACCTTTACCCTATAGGTGGAAACTATCATCCACATCTACAACATAAATGCATAAATAACATACATATAACATTAATCAAATGCATAAACGCACAAAAAACTCATAAACATGGAAATCTGTTCTCTTTCCATTAATCTGAATGTCAATTTACAATGTGTGTGAGCTCGGATTGCAATAGAGTCTCGGTTTCGTTCTTGGCTTACAATCATTTTTCATCCCCCTTCAACAACAACCTCTTCTGGGAATATAATACAAATATTTATACAAGAGGGGCTCATCGAACTTTCACTCCAAACTACCTAGTGTTGTCTAATCACCATTTACAGCGCCTGTCTACGGAGGCATATTACATTAAATAAACATTAACAATTTATATCTAAGGCGATGCTCGAGATCTATACAACGCAAGCCTATTAGAGGAAATTACATCTACATCATGTACAAAGGCATCAACTTGTCTCTTCCAGCCTCACAACATTTAATTTTCTTTTAATTACATTTAAATTTAAAAAATGTGGGCAAGATGAGTGGTTGGCGCCTCTCTCCTTCTTAAATGCGCGTTGATGTGCTTGGTAGTTGGCACTTTGTTGAGGTGGGGCGATGCTTCTGCATCATTTATTAGCAAATATTTTAAAGATATTTAACTTTATTAAATAAACAATGAGAAAGAGTAACATACCGAAGAAGATCATCAAGAATAACATAACCATGTGAGAAAGAATAACATACCCAACCGAAGTTCAACGGATCAAATATTATTGCTCTCTTTTTATTATAGTTTTTTGTCATTTTTTTAAACCAAACTTACATCATGAAGTTCCCAAACTTTCAAAATAGTTACTCTCCATATTAAGTCATTCTTTGCATAAATATTTAATTTTCTACTATGTCACCAAATGCTCCTTCAAAATTGCCTACATGATCTAAATAAAATAAGATCATATCTAGCGTATTTTTAAAGAGAAAAATTGTGTTCTTGGTAACTAATTTTAGTGTTCAGAGTTAGATAATACCCTGAAAATGAATTCACTTGTGTATGTAGAAAGTTCATAAATCTTCATATTAAGCCATTCTTCCAGGAAAATACTTATCTCATCTTTCTGCAATGGAATATATGTTCTCATATAATCAAATTCTCTTTCAAATTAAATTTCACAAATCTCCATATTAATTGATACTTCCAGGAAAATACTTATCTATGAAAGTTCACAAATCTTCATATTAATTGATACTTTCAGGAAAATACTTATCTATGAAAGTTCACAAATCTCCATATTAAAATCCATGTTTCCAAGAAAATACTTATTTTCTCTTTCTGTCATGGAATAGATTTTCTCATATAATCAAATAATGTTTCAAAAATGTTTTCACATCATGATCTAAAGATAAGTACTTGACCATATATGCATTCATATTTTTAAAGAGAAATGTTGTGAGATTGATAAGAAATTATTGTTCAAATTTTATGAATACCACAATAATGAATTCAAATAGATGTACATATATTAAGTCATTCTTCAAAAACCATAAATATGTCATTTTTCTACATGGGATGTATTCATATTACATATAATCAAATTCTCTTTGAAATATGCCTACATCATGATATAAACTTAAGTGAGATCATGTGTACATAGCTTATTTGTAAATCTAGAGATGTTTGTTTGTGGTTGGTAAGAAATTAGTTATGAGCTTGACAATACCCCAAGGAGGAATTCACTTTATTGTATGCCAAAAACACAAATTTCCATATTACATTATTCTTGGACAAGAAGGAAAGGAATGCAATCGAAAAAAATTATTGAATAAAATTTAGAATCTTCCCCCTTTCTGATGTGGGATAGAGTATGTTCTCAAATAATCAAATGCTCAAGTTCAAAATTACTTGTATCATAATCTAAAGTTTAGACATAAATAAGATCATGAATAAGATCATGTAAGAATATTTTAAAATCTAGAATAGTTCTAGTTCGCTCATGATCTAATCTTAAATAAGATCATGTATCTAACATATTTTTAAAGCCAAGAAAATTTAGAATCATAATGATCTAAAGTTTAAACATAAATAAGATCATGTAAGCATATTTTTATATCTAGAATAGTTCTAGTTCACACTCATGATCTAAACTTAAATAAGGTCATGTATCTAACATATTTTTAAATGCAAGTGAAAATTTAAAATATTTCCTCTTTCTGATGTGGGATCTAGATTTTATTCTCATATAATCAAATGATAGATTTCAAAATTACCTGCATCATGATCTAAACATAGATAAGATTGAATGTATCTAGCATATTTTTAAATCTAGAAAAGTTAGTTCATGCCCATAATCTAAACTTAATTAAAAGTGTATCTAGCATATTTAAAAATCTAGAAAAGAGAGTTCATGCTTGGTAATCAACTAGTGAAGAGTTTGACAATATACCAAAAAATATGGGGAGGTTGAACCTTCCCCGTTCTTTCCCTTCAAAGATATATCATTTTAGAAGATGTTAAACTTATATAGGAGTTCTATATATTTCAAAATGAATGATTGAAGCATTGAAATATTATATAGACATTAGTTGAATAATCCTTATATTAACATAGAAGTCTTAATTAAAAAGTTGATCAAACAAAACTTCAATTTCGCTACACATACATATTTCAACTACTGCAAAACTTCAATATTGCATCATTTAAAAAGAAAAAAAATTAGAAGAGAAGTTATGCCTCAAGTGAAATATGTAATGTAACTAAAAAATTTGAAAAAAGTAAAAAAACAAATAAGCATGTTCAACACAAATAATCTTGAACAATTTTATATTAAAATTCCAACATAAAAATAAACCAACACTCGCAAACATGCAATGTATATACATTTAAGAATCATTATGAATAGACACATCATTCTCAAGTATCGATGCATCCTCCTCAATCCCAGTCTCCAACATTCTTTTCTCCACATTCTCTTCAAGAACAGTCTTAGGCACACTCTTCTCCACGTTTCCCTATAACACAATTCAAATTTGTAAATTTGAAAATTAAATTTAAATGATTTTGGCACATTAAATTGAAGTTTTAAATTTTGAAACATGTAATACCTATGATGTGCCAACCCAAATATCATCAACCACACAAGATGATGGCATTCCCATAGTCGGTTGAGTCATGGTATTATGCACCAGACCCTATGATTCAATAAATTATACATTATAACAGATTTTTCTTTTAAATTAATAATTTAAATGACATTGCAATTTTAATATATAGCTAAATTTGTTTTAAACATGCAATCATAAATGTGAAGTCCCACCCTCTTCAAACTCTCCCAATGAGAATTGGGACAAGCCTTCCCAAGTAGTGGGAGAGAGAATTAGAAACTGTGAACAATGCAACTAAGAATTTTAGATTTCAATGTGTTCACATTAATACAAAAACATAAATTTCTTGTATATTGATTCTTCAACAAGGTGTGAATATTGAACAACTAATTTGCTCATATATGGATATTTTTAAACACATAGCTGATTCAACACATCCAAATTTAAACTCAATGAATGAAGCCCCCTATTTACTGAATATTCATTTAACATATGAGCAAACTACAATTAATGACGATAACAAATAGATTATTTCTAAAGATACAATGATATGTATCTAGATCTAGAACTACAAGAAAACTGTCCTCAAATTCATGAAAAATTTACTAACTGTAACACATACCTATCTAGTGTTTGGCTTATCATTCTAAATTAACTTCTTCCAAGCTTTGCGGAAAAATGTTGCATACTCCCGTATATCTTTTGTGGACATGGAATCTATATCCTCATCTATTTTGTAAACAAAATTGGCTCGAAAATTAGCTTCATCTCTCTGACGGTTCAAACCAACATCAACACCATAAAAAATTGATTCTAAATTTTCTATGATTGCATTCCTGGCCTCCTTGCCAACATATGATGTAGCTTACGTCTCTGAATATAAGGAAAATTCTCATGTTGGATGAAATACCAAAGGTAGTGGAGGCATCTGCAATGTTGCAATTTGATATGCCCATTTTTTATCATATCTTCATCATTTACTAGCCCCATAATAACTGGATGGTAGGCATAAAAGAGTATGGAAAATTAATGTGGAACCTCATCATTCCACAAAAACTTCCCATATGCTCCCAAAAATATATGATAAATATGTCCTACTATGTTGGGGTGGTTAAAATATTACAACTTCGACATCTTTTTCTTTGGCCCCTCTTTGAAATTGAACATAAAAATTGCATCTTCTTTTGAAAATCTACTTTTTACTACTTCCCATTTATCTAGGCCCATCACTTGTGACTTTGGTCTCCTCATCAAATCGATGAAACTATCAGTCACTGGCCCCATCTTTTGATATGCATCCATAAAGTTTTGCAATGAATGCAAAACAATCTCCAAGATTTACTTACTCTCTCGAGGGAGATCCAAGCACCTCAAATCATTTTTGAAAGTCTAATTTTAACACTTGAGAATTATTTGAGAGTCATTTCTTCAGCATACCCTTCCCAAGGAATATCATCACCAACATCTTAGGAATAGGTGGACGTAGGTGTGTAATCTTTGGTTTCTTGATAATGCCCCCATAATCCACCTTCACGCTCTTCACCAACATTGGAATCTTCATGATAACCACTCACTCTTTCATTATCTTCTCTCGCATTACACTGATCCTCTACAAAATGACACATTTGAAACTAATTACAACATTTAACAAAAGCAAAAAACATATAAAACATAAACATAAATACACAAAAAAATACAAAATCAAAGGAAAATTACCAAACATATTTTGTCGTGGTGAAGTATGCCCTACATTCTCTAGTGTTGGAGTATTTATGTGCAACCTATATAAGAAATATGCTACCATAGTACTATTTTGAGCACTTTTTCCGGATGATCTATTCACCCATTAATTTGATAATATCCTCATCTCACTAGATTGCCTTTGGTCACTAGCTACCCCTCCCAAGTTGCCATGCCTTGCCGAGATATGGGCCTCCGACTTCCTAGGTGTCTCATTCGAAGAATGGTTTCCTAGTCCTCCTTCATTTGATATCCTTGAGCATTTGTGAGGCATATTTGAATACTCTTATCTCGACATCTCGCCTCAATAGATACCCTTTGAAAATCCATAAATGTGAAAGTTCATAAGTTATAGAAACATAAAATAAAAATATAATATAAAACAACTTCAAGGCATAAGAATTTATAACAACTTCAAAGCATCAAAGATATATATTGAAAAAACTAACATATATATTTGTGACTATGATGCTATATATAATGARCATGATAATATTTAAATATAAAAAAAAGTAAACATGTAGAAGATAATCCATATCAATGTGTAATTTGTTTTTATAATGTTTATGTTTTTTTTTTTTTTTAAATTAAAAAAGTTATCAAATCCAATGATGTGAAATGTACATGTGACATTTGATAATTTTAACATTTAAATTAATTTATTTTTCATATTAAAGAGTATGATTGAATTTGTAGATATCAATTTGTAAAATATGTTTTAAACCTTGAAATTGGAACTTTGTCCCACTCGTAGGTGAAAGATTACATTGGAGAGAAAAATCTCATGTTCTAGGGCCTCATGCATCGTCCATGTTCCTTATATCTATAATGTAGGGATCAAACCCTTGGTTTTTAACACCAAAGCATGTCTTGGGCTAAAAAACCCATCCTTTCTGAATTAAATCTCATAAATTGAGCCCATATCCAACTATCCAACCAAATATTACTTCTAGATACTCAATGTCATTGTCTAGAGACTTGTGAATGGATCAAGTTCCTTAGAAGTTTTTTATAGGGCCCAGGTTCTATTTATTTAGATTTAGATCATGTCATAGGCTAGGATACTCTTCCATGGTACACCAAAATTTTGAACTGGACTTGTATGTCATTCTTGGAAAAAAGATACATGTGTATGAATTATGTTCTGTTCTAGGGCCTTGTATGTGATATGCAAGGAATAAAAGTATTATTCATGGCCTACTCCCCTAGATATCATCTTCAAACATTTTCTTGGTATCAAATACATGTCCTCTGTGTGCCCAATCTTGAAACTGATTTTGTATCCCACTTTTAATCCTAAGATTCCTAGCAAAGTGAACTTGTTGTGGTATGGTCCCATATTCATGGACCACATGAAACCATAGAATAAAAATTCAGGGCCTACGGCCTTGGTTTTTAACCTCACACCATTTCTTAGAAATTTCGTATAGTTCCTAATCCATTAAATTTTATCCCCTCATAATTTCTTAGGATAAAATACCTTCCCATGATTTGACAAACCTTTTAATTACGACCATGTTGCACTCCTAAACCAAAGATTATGACCAAAGGGCATATCTCATTGCCTAACGCCACAAGCATGGATGACATGCCTTATAATTAGCTCATTTATGGCCCAAGAAATTGGGTTTGTAGCATATATTGGATAAGGAGACTCATCATTAGGTTACCAAACCATAGGAAAATGCTTGTGTCCCACTCTTAAAGAAAATATTACTTCCAAAGGAATTGCATGATGGTTCAAGTACTTGTGCATGGTTCAAGGATGAAATTCATGGGAAAAATATACCTTACGGAGGGCATGTTTTACGACATTATTGACAAAAATTAATAGTTTTACTACATTGGCATATAAATATCTTTACAATGATACATGGGTGCAAGGGGAATCATATTTTTATGACAAACTAGCATATTTAAAGAGGAAAATATTACACCCATGACAAGTTCTCAATTGTTGTTTTCCTTCAATTTGACTATATTTATGCATGATGCAGTAGATAATCATTGGATTATTGGTTTTCCATCCTTTCTATTTGGAGCACACTATTCACCATCACCATCGAACAAACAAGATGGAAAGGAAGTACATTAGTCATTGAATCATTAAGTGGTGCATAATGTTGGCCAACATATTTACAGTTAAATCATGAATGGACAATGGACAAAGAGAATCATGGAATAATCAATGGACAATGGACACATAGAATCATGAAAGGATGCACTTACATTGTCATGGTTACAACTTGTCCTTTCACGATTTCAAATTGCAATAATAGTTTCTCTTTTGTTTGCTAATATCATTTCAAGTAATGGATGGTTTCTCTTCTACAAGAGTGTTTTTCAATTTGGGATTGTTTCTCTTATGTAGGTGGCTCAATATTGGTTTCTCTTATGTAGGTGGTTCAAGATTGCATGAAAATTCATTTTCATGCAAAGGAATGATTATAAACTTTTGTTTCCTTTCTAAAGACAACTCATTGAGATTTGTATCTCTCATACAGTGAATGTTACTCAATATTATTCCCCACCTCCACCCTCATATCCTCATATGAGGGTGGGGGTGGGGGGAATAATCAGTCAAATATAGTATGAGACTAGGGATGGAGGGAAATAATAAGTAAAATCTAATATGTTTTACTCATTATCTCCCACCACCTGCACCCTCATAGTAAAACATAATATGTTCATTATCTCCCCTCACCTACATCCTCATATATGAGGATTTAAAGGTGGGACTAGGGGTGGAGGTGGGGGTAGGGGGAATAATAAGTAAAGAATAAGAGGGTATATTTTACTCAATATATCCCCCCACCCTCATATAAGTGAGACATGTGTCTTCAATATGAGATCACTAGGCGGTCCGTTGAAAAATGCGAAATATATTTCCTACACTCCCAAAAGTTGCACAATGATTTCACTACATACACACCTCCAAAAGGTCACATGTCCCTTTAATTCAATCAATCATTGTCTTATCACTAATTATTTTTTCACCCTTTTGCTCTTAATGATGGAGAGAGTGAATGGGGGAATAGATAAATAGTCATAAGACAATGATGGATTCAATGAAATGGAGATATGACCATTTGGAGGTGTGGAGGTAGTGAAACCATGGTACAACTTTTGGTGAAATCATGGTACAGAGTCTTTATTTAGGGTTTTATTAGGGTCCTTTTCACTCTTTAAAAATTGATAGGGTCTTTCCCTCTTGGAGAGTCTTCCTCCATTACCTATATTCATAGGTGAAATCCATTTAAATTACAACAATGGATACAGCTTTTGGTGAAATAATGGTACAAAGTCTTTATTTAGGGTTTTATTAGGGTCTTTTTCCCTCTTTAAAAATTGATACGGGATTTCCCTCTTGGAGAGTATTCCTCCATTACTTAGATTCATAGATGCAATCCATTTTAATTGAAATAATGGCTACAACTTTGGTTATGGGTCCAATTCAATTTGGTTTGGGAGTCAACCAATTTTCACTCTTTCTATGCTTTCATTCTCAATATATTTTAAGAAACTACAAAAAAGGTCGAGGACTAGATCCAATGCTCATGTGACTAAGGAATAGATAGATGAAGATTTCATAAAAGAAATGAATTATTTTTGGTAGGGAAAATGAGTTATGGAACTTGAATCCTTATACCTCAACCCAATATTTCAATATTAATAAGGGGAGATAAACCCTTCGAAACAAAGGTCCACACACCTCTAGGGAACAATTGTTTCCACCACCATGGAACTCCTAGAGACCCACTTAAAATCTTTATATGATCAAAATCTGGACCAGGGGTAAAAAATTTGCTCAATTTTTTAAGTCCTCAGAATGCAACGAAAATGGTGCCATTGCGTCTGTCTCATTCTCCTGGTTTCGGCGGTATATTTACTTTCGAAAACGGAGTCCGTATGGAGAAGTTATCACGATCTGTTCGAATCGCCAAAAAGTAAAAATTTTGATGTTGACCGGGTAGGTCGTACAACTGACGTGGCATGATGGTATGATGACCGTACAGTGCTGACATGGCAGTGGTCGTACAACTGACACGTGGCAGGAATTTAGTGGTTGACTGAAAGTGAGTAATGATGCGACACGTGGCATCTATTGGGCAAATGTTAGGGTGCCACGTGGCCCAATCAAGGGTTGCCACGTGGCACCCCTGTGTTGGCTAATGGCTATTGATACGTTTATTAAAAACTCATGGAGGCCGCGGGGTTCGACCCCCGAACCTCCCCTCTATGCTACGCCTTCACTAAGGCTCTGATAGCCAACATACCGTTTGGTGTTTCTTGTTATATGGGTGGACGCATATATATTTATTTTGGCGTATTGTTTATATAGAAAGGGGGGCGGGCCGGGGCTTAGCCCCGACCCACAGTCCGTTGCACAATACCATATGACCTCCACATTGGAATTTGGTGCGCGGGGATTGTTTTGTGTTATAGCCCAGTTCTATTACCATTTACATGATTGTTGTTCAACTGGTCGTTTATTGGTGCGGGTTTCCAAACCAACCACGGTTATGTGGGTTTATACATGACCATAATTAAATGTTAAACGGCGCGGGTGTATTGAGTTTCAAATAACCATATATTATATATATGTGTGTTATATATATAGTATAAACCATAACCCACGGATATCGCGCGGGGTCTCTGTTGTGTTTTTAAACATGGTTCTATGCCACAAACATGTGACCATATGTATATACGCGCGGGGTATTCAAACGGTAAAACCCACAGGGTTCAAACGGTTGTATTATGTTTTATATGACCACCATTTACCGTCGCGCGTGATATGTGTTGGATTAAGTTTTGGGTTTTATTTATGATTAAACGATTATGCAACCACCAACCCGACAGGTGTCGAGCCCAGTTTTAACAATGCCATTTAGCCCTTTTATTGTGCGGGATGTGGACATATGGTCCCCCATGCACCCAACACATCCGTCCTCAGGGGGCTTTGTTTTCACTAACCATTCGACATTTTGGCGTGTTTTACGGGACGCGCGTCTGTGTTGGGTTTAGGCACCGAAAACGCTCAGAGGCTAGGTTCAGTCTTCCACAGGTGCAGAATGGCGAACCAGTAACAAAGCTTGAAGGGGAGAAATGGCAGAAGGCACAACTTTTTGAGTTTTTGACCAAATCAGGTGTTGTAAAAGCCTAGCTAGGGGTTTTTGGATGTTCTAAGTCCATTGGCACAGATTTCACAGGCATTTGAAGACTCCTTATGCAATTTTTTAACCATTGAAGCTTGAGGAAGCTCTAGGGAGCCTTAAAGCCCTCATTGTTTGAGGCATTGCTCAGATGAGCCCATGTCCATTTTCTGAGACTGAATAGTCATTTCTAACTGATTATTATGCTCTAAACATTTTGGAGGACTTTTACAGGTGTTTTTGCCTCATTGAAGCTCAGGGAAGCTTGGAGGTCACATGTAGAAGAGGTCATTGTTGGATGAGCCATTGTCCATTTTCAGAGTTCTAATAGTCAATTTTGGGGTTTTTATGTATTCTGAATCCAATGGTACAGTTTGTAAATCCATTGGAGTTGAGCAGCAGCTTGTAAAGATCATTTGACAAACTAATCCCAAAGAGCCAAGTCCATTGAAGGAGGCTCAAGGAGATGTAGCCCAGAGAGGGGTG
>ML777126.1:2108844-2139801 GCA_009831015.1 Picea engelmannii
AAAATAAAAGGGAAAAGGGGGGAAAACCTAAAGGAAGGAGGAATTAGGGTTTGAGACTGGATAAAAGAAAGGGAGAGGGGGAAAGAAGGGGACTTTTGCTCAGATTGGTATTGTTATGCTGCCAGACTAGAGACTGGACTGATTGCTTGTAGGAGTTGGGGATCCTCAGCAGACTTGAGTGGTAGCTCAGCCTTGGAGGCGAGCTAAGAAGCTAGTTACTCTCTGATTGTGTGTGGCCCCTTTGCGGCTCGGGGGGCTGAGGGGGAAGAAGAGTACCCCTAGCATTTGGCTGGGAGGTACCGGTGGGTTCTTCGCGGTCGACAAGCAGGAGCTGGAGCAGCGGGAGCACAAGAAACATTGCTACAAGCGTTAAGGACACAGGTATGTAAATCTTTGGGTTTTCTATCTTGCTATGCATATTTATAAACTATAGTTAATGGCTTTGTGCAACTTGTAGTTTTTAATGGATATAGTGTGAATCGTGTATGTGAACTTTAGCGTAATGGATATTGGCGTGACCATGAAACCCTTACGGCTGCTACCCACCTTGTAAATAAAGTATTTACCGCTGTTTTCTTCTTATGAAATTTTTATTGGTTCATGTTTGTAATGGGCGTTTTGGGGCAGTAGGGTTTACTCTTTTTTACGCTGGGCGTTTAGATATTTCGGGTGTTTTCCTTCTGTAGTGGTTTTCTTGTACCCTGGGTGTTGATATTTGTATTGGGCATTCTTTTTATTGTTGGGCGTGTATACAGTGTATTGGGCATTTTATATTTGTATTGGGCATTCTTTTATTGCTGGGCGTGTATACAATGTATTGGGCATTTTGTATTTGTATTGGGCATTCTTTTTATTGCTGGGCATGTATACAGTGTGTTGGGAATTTTATATTTGTATTGGGCATTCTTTTTATTGCTGGGCGTGTATACAGTGTATTGGGCATTTTATATTTGTATTGGGCATTCTTTTTATTGTTGGGCGTGTATACAGTGTATTGGGCATTTTATATTTGTATTGGGCATTCTTTTTATTGCTGGGCGTGTATACAGTGTATTGGGCATTCTTTTTATTGTTGGGCGTGTGTCCAGTGTATTGGGCATTCTTTTTATTGTTGGGCATATACACAGTGTATTGGGCATTTTATATTTGTATTGGGCTAGGTTCCTTCTGTTACCCTGGGCGTATTATAACCACCCGGGGCCTTTTTTTTGCTGCCATGGGTACACTTTTATTTCTGGGCGTTACGTGCAATGTGCGATTTGTTTTGGGTGGGTCTCTCCGCTCTTACATTTAGGGCGTTTATAAAAGACAGTGGGCAATCCTCCGTGGGTTTTTTTTTCATTACTGGCTGGGCGTCCTTCACTTCATGGCCCGCGTTTTACTGCTTGTTGGGCGTCCCCATAGTGGCCGTGTTCGAATCTATGGCTGGGCGTCCCCATTCGTGGACGGGGTTGTTGTATTAGATTGTTCCTTTCCTTAGTCCAGTTAAATTGTAGTGTTATATTCCGTTGCTGATATTTAAATCTCCTTGCCCTCCTGTGGTTACTGCCGAATAAACTCACTGCCAGATTCAGAGATCATTCTTATTGCATTTTTACATTACGCCAGGGTAAATGAGTTATATGTGAAGTTAGAATAATATTATGGCTTTCTCAATTAGGCTAATGTTAGTTGCCACCGATATGCATAAATCTGATGTGATTCTACATATTCTCCCCTTTTTTTAAAACGTTGTTATTGTTTTTAATTATTGGCAATTTAAGTGTAGATAATATTTTATAATGTCTTTCTTGAATATGGTTTCGTTTCATTTTTATTCATGGATTAAATACGCGGCCTTTACAACTCGGTTTAGTAATGTGGTCCTAGTTTAAGTATGGATTTTTAACGTTTTATACTCGTGGTTATATGCTGCAATTTTTTTTTTCGATTAATTAATGCTGTCTTATATTAAATATAGATTTGTTTCATTTTTAGTCATGGATTAAATACGTTGCCTTTAAACTCGGTTTAGTGATGCTGTCTTCTTTTTAATATGGAATTGTTATCGTATAATTTTGCAGTAATAATATTGGTTTAAATTGCCAGGGAAATGTTGATGCTGATTTGCAATATTAATAATTGTTTTATTGCCTTGGTATACTCGTTTAATTTGCTGGGGCAATGATGTTGTTGATTCAAAAAACTAATAATTGTTTTATTTCCTTGGTATACTCGTTTAATTTGCAATAATAGGGTTGTTTAATTTGCCAGGGCAATGATGATGTTGATTCGCAAAAATTAATATTTGTTTAATTGCCTTGTTATTACTTGTTTAATTTGTAATAATAATAAGGTTGTTTAATTTGCAAGGTCAATAAGGATGGTGGATTCTTAAATTGCCTTGGTATTACTTGTTTAATTTGCAATAATAAGATTTGTTTAATTTGCAAGGTCAATGATTTTTAGATTCAGGTTATGCTTATGGAAGTGTATCCATGTCATTATTATATATCACTAGGATGTTTATTTAATTCATAGGTTTATTAACCTTATCCTTTTGTCATGTTATCAAGAGATTTTAATTATCTTAGAGGATGTCCATAAGAAAGGAGAGTTTGTGACACAATGATTTTTGGATTTAAGTTATGCTTATGGAAGTATATCAATATCTTTATATATCATTAGGATGTTAAATTTGATGTTTATTACCCTTACCCCTTTTATTTGTTATCAAGAGATTTTATTAATTTAGAGGATATTCCATAAGAAAAAGGGAGTGGTTGTGTCATCACGATGGAGTAATGCTTCAATAATTGGTTCCCATTTGAGTTTTATATTTAAACTTATGCGCAATAAGAATCTATGTAATAATGAAGAATGGATCCCAATGTTTCTTACTTTATAGGTTTATCCTTGATTAGTGGAATAACAACCCCGGCAGCAGGTACAGAGAATGATTGATTTAAACACGCCAATAAATTTTGTTGATGATGGAGTGAGTAGATCTATATTATTACTACATGGTGAATTAGAGATAATGTATGATGGATTACTTGCGAAGTCCTTGTATCTTAATGTAATGATGCTAGCGCTAGGGTGAAGTCATTGTATTTTACCATGAGTTCGGTTAGAAATTGCTAAGTCCTTATATTACCGAGGTAATGCTAACATTATTGTTGTTTAATATTAATGATTATTGTCATGTCAATGTTAAGTTTGGATTCTTTTTAGTTGCCATTGATTGCAATGCCTAATGTTAATGCTTATGGTCAAGTTAATGTTAATAATAATTGTTAAGGTTAAATGTTATTATTGGCTAGAGTACTAATCAAAGCAAGGAGGCTGATTGTATGCGTAGGGTAAGGAATGCCGACATTATTATTGTTCTGTTTTAATGATTAGGAAATGGTAATGTTTATTATTAATGAGGAACTTATATGTTGGAATGCCTTGAATTAAGCACAGTGTCGATTGAGTCCTCCTGAATTGCGTCTCCCGTAGAGGTCATGATTGTCCCTGATTTTGTAGTACTTGGTAGTATTGTATTTTGTAGCCTGTTTGTGTTGGGCGGGATCTAAACACCTCTTGTAGCTTAGTATTTATGTCTATGTGTAAATCTGGTGGAAGGAATCTAGTGCCGTATCAAGAGTCCCGGGCTATTTAAAGGCACAGTTCCACTCTTGCGACACACTCTGAGCTGTATCAGTAGTCTCGGGCTGTTTAAAGGCACAGTTTCCACTACTGCGACTCTACTGTTGGATTCTTTCATTCTGTGACAGTACTGTACCTAACCCCTGGCGTCTTTTTCTGCTTACAGCTACTAGTTGTACGCCTTATGTCCAGGGGCGTTTATTTCTTGTTTTCACTGTGATATGTCGGGTCGTCTTGATTGTGTTCATCTTACTTGCTTCTTGTTGGTTCGAGTAATGACGTAGAGTCAAGGGGGTTGTTTCTTCTACACGCGCGCACACACTTTAAACAACAACAAAAAAATTTGCACCTGTTGTCAGAGTAGTTGTCCTTAACTAGGAGGGTTTTTGTTAGAGTTAGCTACTCTAACAAATGACATGTGACGATAGAAATTCAAGACTTGAATTGAGATTATGAATATGAATGTTGGAGATTCCTTGTATGTGAATGGCTCCATATTCGAGTAGAAGAATCGATGGGTGGTAGGCTGCGTTTAGCAAGACAAAGAACTTGAGAAGTTGTGAAGAAGTGAGAAGCTGCAAAGACTAGAGTAGTCGATAAACCATGAAGATGTGAAGGAAATACAAAATGAAGTGGAGCGAAGAAGATGTAGAGACATACGTAGAGAGGAGCATAGACATTGAATGCAACAAAAACAAAATTATGGTTAAATTTTATTTTTTGAGTCACCAAGAAATACAAGAATTAGAAAATGAGATGACTACCTTGATATATGAAATTTTGTAATAAGGGGTGCATATTCGGTTGTACCTAACACCCACACTTTAGTAAGTTTTTTGGTCCTAGTTGTAAGAAGTTGTAAACCTTGCCATAGGCAAGCTATACTCCCCAAATGTTTAGTAAACCGTGATTGGGTCAAGCCTACATAGGTCAGTGTGTGATTATGTAGCTTATATATCTAGTTTTAAGTAGCATGAAGTGTTGGCCATGGGAGGGATGATACATCAAGTTGTGGAATGAACCACTTCCGTAGGTACGAGGGTGTTAGGTATACTTGTATGCTAGCTTGATCGTGAATCAGATAATTTCAATCTTCGATTAAAAAGAAGGGAATGTGAGATAGAGTAATCTCAGAGAAGGTTAGGAGTTTAAGAGGGAGTGTTAAGTTATGATTAAGGAAGGAAAGTTGGTGATAGTGATAGTGATAGTTTTTATTGGATGTAATTAAGGGGGAGTGTTTAGGAAGATTAATTAGTTACATCCATAGTTAATTAGTGTGTTTACGATTATGGGAGTTGGTAAACCTCCATAACGTATTTGTAACCATATTTGTAAGTATATGTTTCATATTAATATACAGAACACATAAATGTGTTGTGGTGTGTTGCATCAATTATGTCTCTGTGTATATTTTGACAATATCCACCCTCGACAATATCCACCCTCATATGAGGGTAAGGGTGGAGGTGGAAGGGGCTGAATATAGAATAGAACATATTATCGTATGAAGGTGGGGGTGAGTTCGGTAGAATATAATGTAAAACCTCCTTTTTCTGGAATATAGTACTCTATATATATTAATACAAAGAAACTCAAACTCTATTAATTGGAAAAAAGCTCATAATAATAAATTAAAGCTATAATTTATAAATGCCAATAAAGCCTTCCATATAAAAATTGCAAAAAGACACAACCTTGCAAAAATTGCAAAAAGACACAACCTTACATAGAGATATTGTATTTAAGAGTGTATTCATATTGTGAAACTCAAAGTCTATTAATTGAAAAAAACGCTCATAATAGATTAAAAAACCTAAGCAAAAATCTCACGAGGTTGAGTAGAAATGTTTTATGTCTATAGAGCCTGCGTCCGTTTGTCCATTTTAGATTTCTTTTAGCTTTTTCAGGTTGAGTAGAAATGCTTTATGTCTATAGAACCTGCGTCCGTTTGTTCATGTTAGCTTTTTAGAAAGTAAATTAAAACATTAAGTGGTTTCCTTCGTCCCTTTGTCTTTTTTTAATATTTTTGGAAAGGAAATTGAAACATTAAGTGGTTTGTACTTGTTTGAGTGAAAAAGAACCCAAAAATTGTCATAATCTATTTTGGATGACCACTAAGATTAGATGATATTAAACATATTTAAGAAGTTCTTTGTTTTCCTTTTTCTTTACCAAATTTCTATATTATATAATATCCGTTTTAGTATGAAAGATGTAGCCTTCCCGCACCATAGAAGTATTCTTTTTATCATACTCTACTAAGGCTCATCGAATGTTCTCACTTGATCGTTGGCTCTACAAAATGTTCTCACTTGATGGTTTAATGTCGTCTCTCCTCATTTTACAAACGATTTTCTCATGATTTAATATTGTTCTAGGTTAGAAAAACAGTTATATAAATTTTATAAACGCCATTTTGAGAATCTTCATTTTGTTCTTTAAATTTATGAGGTTGGAAAAATAGATTTATAAATTTTACTAATTCATCTATTGAAAAATTAGTTTTATATATTTATTATTTTAATTTTGTTCTAGGTTGGACAAATAGTTTCATAAATTTTACAAACGCTTTTCTCATGATTTAATATTGTTCTAGGTTGGAAAAACAGTTATATAAATTTTATAAAGGCCTTTTTCCAGATTTTGAGAATCTTCATTTTGTTGGAAAAATAGATTTATAAATTTATAAATTTTACTAATGCAACTAATTGAAAAATTAGTTTTACAAATTTTATAAATGATTTTGAAAATATTTATATTTTTTTTTCTAAAAATCGTTTTTTATCTTTGGTGTCCATATCTCTTTGCGTACAATCAAGCTTTGTATTTCCATATCTCTTTGCCTACAGTATTTGGATTTCATTATGTATGAAAATTACTTTTCATAATCCAAATTAGAATTTATAAAATATTTTTAAAATGTGGCATGAGCTATGTTCTCCATGCCCTATCTTTTGATTCACAATAGGAAAGGATTCACAATAGGAAAGGAGCTATGTTCTCGAGGCCCTATATTTTGATTCACAATAGGAAAGGAGCTATGTTTTCCAGGCCCTATCTTTTGATTCACAATAGTAAAATAGGAATGGAAAATGCCTCTTAAGAATGACATTCTATCTCTAACATTAATTAGTGAGTGTCATTCTTAAGACATTTTCAATTTCAATTGTTCCAATTATGTTAATGTTGAGGTATAACATTAAGCACCATGCAGTGAGTTAATGATTAACTCATTTCTTTTTTATCTTGTCACTTCAATGATGAATAATGTATATCAAATGAACAATATGGAAATCTTAACATTAAGAACCATCATTGAGCCAATGATTGGTTTAATCCCTTTTCCATTATGTTTCTTCCATACACACTATTCACTATTGAAGTGACATGATGAAAATGCAATGAGTCAATCATTAGCTCACTACATGGTGCTTAATGTTATCCCTCACCCTTAGCATAACTCTAACCATAGAAAAACCTAATATGTACTTCCATAATTATTCTAAACAAAAGCAACAGTGTTGAAAATAAAGTAAAAAAAAATAGAATTGTGGATTGTACATAAAAAGATTCCAAATCACCAAATTTATATTCTAAAGCACCAAATCACCAAATTTCTTAGGCGAAAAACATAGATAAAATACACTGTAAATCTATTTTTTCCACTATTAAGTTGTGACCCATTTTTTTCAAAACCAACCGCTAGTGGATTTTTCGATTTGAATAACAAATCCACCACCCTCATAATGTTCATACAATGCTCTAACCCATTTTTTTCAAAACCAACTCCTAGTTGATTTTTCGATTTGAATAACAAATCTACCACCCTCATAATGTTCATACAATGTTCTAGATGCTTATAGTAATAATTACATTCCCTAATGGATGAGGAAACACCGTCATAATGTTCATAGATGCTTATAGTAATAATTCCATTCACTAATGGACGAGGAAATTGCATTAGAAACGCAAATTCCTTTGTTCATGGTTTCATAAGTTTGACATCTTCTCTCTTTGTTGAACATTGACTCCCACTTCATATTTCCAGTATAATCAACATATTTTGAGAAAATTGTAAAACAACTAAATTAGTTTGTTTGACATTATCTTTTTATTTTTATCCGCGTAGAAGTTTATGGCGAATCCTTTGTTCGGTAGGGGACTTTTATGACATGACATGAAATTGCCCAGCAAAATCAAGCTCATGGATACCATTATAAAATAGATTGGGGTTTAGTGGATCTAATTCACTGAACAATTATTTTGTATTCTAGGTTAGGGTGTTCCAATATGTTTGTTTTTGTTAAATTAGCGTTTATCAAGTTCATGGATACAATTATAAAATAGATTGGGGTTTAGTGGATCTAATTCACTGAACAATTATTTTGTATTATAGGTTAGGGTGTTCCAATATGTTTGTTTTTGTTAAATTAGCGTTTTAATTTTAAAGGAAGGAATTATGGCAACTTGGTTTCATTCATTACCTCTCCCACATAGAGGTCACAAACCTTAACTCATCAAAAAGTGATAAGACTTGCCTTGGAAAGAAAGCAAAAACTATACCTTCTTAATCCATAGAGCATCATCAACATATTTTGAGAAAATTGTAAAACAACTAAATTCATCAAGATATTTTACTAAATTTGTAAAGTAATTAAATTTATCATCAATAATTAAGAGTTTTCATGAAAACAAAACAAAAGTTAACTATGACTAACCATAATCAAATATGATCAAGCATATTAAAGCACAGTTAATCATAATAGTATCAACATTTTCATTTTAATAATATTACTTATTATAATAATATATGATAAATAACATTAATATAACTCTATAAATTTAAATTATTTTATTATTTTAAAAATGATATTTGGTATATTTAACCCATTTAAAAAAAAACTTTATTAATATGATAAATATATGCCTATGATCATATAAAAACACATTAATATTATTAATATAAAGTGTTAGCAAGTTTTATTAATTTCCGTTTTTTTTTTTTTGTCTTTTTTTTTGTCTTTGTCTATGTCTAGGAAGAAAAATAAATATATTAATCAAAATTGTGAATATACATATTAATGTATCTCATGAGAGTTTCCATTTCCTTTCACTTTACTTACATTTCAAACCTATTTCATCTTTCTTTATTACATCCTTTTTCTTAACATAATCTATACATTAGCAAAAAAAAATCACTCTATCATGCATAACAATGCTTACAAAAGAAAAACGTTATTTAAAGCCAGAAGTTCATCTCATGTTGGAACTTTCCTTCAAAAACTTCCTCAGTAATGAAATCTCCATTATCCAAAGATAATGCTTATTTAGAAAACTTGTTTTCCTGACCATTAAGATCCTTGGGGACTTGGGGATACGATTGATTGAAAACCATTCCATAGTTGATAGAAAATTTCGAATCTACACCATTAGATTCTCCAGTCTCAACACCTTTATCAAATTATTTCCATTCAACCAATCTAATACAGACTTGGAGTCCCCCATGATTTGTATTTTTTGCAGATTTAAGAAGGTTACCTAGATCAGAAGAGCCCATAAAGCCGATAGTTCTTATTTTGTATTTGTCCCTCTTGTCGATGCATGTCGAATTTTGAAATAATGACTATTAATAATAAATAAAACAACACCAACCCCACAACTAGGTGGGTGACCCTGACTTGCTCAATCAAAATATCCCCACAAAGTTTCCTTGTCTAGAGAAGGACTTTTGAGAAATTTTTGTTTTGGAACTTTTGCCTTGCACTTGAATTCATTGGATAATCTAACAACTAAGGCAACGAACATAGATGATGGAATGAACATGTCTTCAAAAATGAATACATTACGATCCCACCATACAAAGTAGACCATGAAAATATGAAGAGAAACGAAAAACTTGAGAGCCTGGATCCTCTCTCTAGGATTTAGTCCATTTGAGAAAATTACTAGAAAGGGTTGGTCCTAATTGTTTCACTAATTTGGAGACCTTTGATTTGAAATATTTAGCATATTGGCACGAAATGAAGAGATGCACCACAATTTTTGGCTTGTTCTTGCAGAGTGCACATCTGTTTGGACCCCTCATTTTAGCATGTTGTCCCACGTTAACATTTTTTTTTCAATGGCCAACCAAAGCATTTTGTTTGATTTTAAAGGAGCTGAGACTTCCACATATACAACCACAACCAATTTTTTTTCACCTGCAAAGGAATCTTCTACTTGATACAAATATCTTAGCTTGACTATGTATATCCCTATTTTCTCATTCTTAGCCTACACAAATGAGTGTGCGTCTTCCTCCTTGAGCTTAATATAGCATAAGTTTAAATTATCTATGTAATTGTTCCACTCCGTTATATGAGTACCATTCAGCTCCATAGCAGCAATCATCATTTTCCATGTGCTTCTCCCTAAATAATCTCCTCCTACTATACTTGCATCCCATAACGAATATATGCCTTAATCGTGTAATGCATAAACCAATTCCCTCGAGAGATTAAAATAAGAATCCATGTTCACCCATTGATCGAAGTGGATATCGGTGGCCACCCACCTATTCCACTGGCTCAAAAAACAGTTTTCCACCTTGGTATTTTTTTGGCATTTTTTTGGGTTCCAAGCATCCGGGGCCGTTTTGAGGCCCTAAACGACATTTTTTGGGATTTGGGGCCCATGTGATTGCTGAAGGCATTGACCTGGGCCAGTCAAAAAATTTTCTTCTTGATTATACCTTTCCAACTGGTCATCATGCACCTAAAATAGTGATCGTATGCAAAAGGTACGACCCTGAGAGGTTGATGTACTAACTTACCCAAACGGGGCCCAACTGGCTTTTGGCACTTCATCTCCTAGGGTTAGGTTTCTGGATGTATAGGGTTTTTGACATTCATGTTTATTGTAAAAGGCCTTCAGAGCCTCATTGTAACCATCTTTTTGTGAATGACAGAAGTTGTCACATCTCTTCTCAGAGATAAGCCGCCACCATTCTAGCAAGCTTGTTTTTCGCTGCATTTTATAGTTTCAACTTATTTCCTTATTGAATAGAAAACCAGTTTTACTATATCATTGTTATTCTGTGTTAAGAATCTATTAATAATCTGTATTCATTTTGTTCTTCTCATAAAATCTGGATCAATGATATTACAACGGTATTCTCCTTTTCGTCTTAATGCATGTCCCCAATGAGGTCAGAGTACAAAGAATTGGGTCTCAAGCTTGTTTCTCTTGAGGAAAAAATCTCTTGCACACCCAAGCAACCTCTCAGGGCAGGAGAAAAGAAAGATGAAGGGACAAGAGATCCTTTCAAAATGTTTCCTAAGGAATCCCTCATGCAATAGAGGAATTAGATGATGGATAGTTTCATGCAAATCCTTCGGCGGCTACCAACATGCGACACATCTTCTTCGAGCGGAGGCGCCGCCCCCTTCAAGGTAAACTTCAACCTCGATAGTCCTGTATTTGAAGGTCAAATAGACGGAGATGTTGTAGACAAGTGGTTGAATCTACTATAAGGGTATTTTTTTGTCCATAACTTTTTGAATAGAAAAAATATTACTTTTGCGCTCCTCAAAGCCATTCCCCATGTCAAAGATTGGTGGGAAACTTTCTGTGAGAAAAAGGAAACAGAGGAACCCTCATTATTTATAGTCATGACCACCTAGGAATCCTTTAGGGATGATACTAAGGAACAATACTACCCTATGGGAAGTTATGACGACTTGTTTACCAAATGGACCAAACTACGGCAAGAAAGAGACCAAGCAATGCCAGAGTTCACAAATATCTTCCATATCTTGTGCACCAAGCTGGGTATCAAATATTAAGAGTGACATCTGGTGCTCAAATATCGCAGTTCTCTGCATAGATACATCTAGACTGAAATTGAATTTTTGGACATCTTGTTCTTGGATGCAACCTATCGATATGTCATCAAAATAGAGTAGAATATCAAACAAAAGACGCAGCAATTTGGGACTGGGAACCCCTCACAGCAAAATCTAGGAAAGAGCGGCCCCAACCCACAAAACAAAGGAAAGAGAAAATATGGACAGTATCAGGAAAACCGGTCCAAGCCGCAATCAAAGAAGGACACCGAAAAGACAAATAAAGATACTAGGAAGTGGTACAACTTCCATTAGAGCCCTTGGCATAACACTAATGATTGCCATTCAAAGCAGTCATTGGTGGCCGAAGTGAAAGACTCAGAATCAGATGCGGGTTCTGACTCTAGGTCAGAACCAGAAAGGGGAAGATGGATCATTGATGCAGAACCTAGTGCCACCATTGCTACCACCAACCTCCAGTCTGGTGAGCTAGATGAGCTAGAAGAAGGAGAGTGCCTCTTCCATTAAAAAATGTGGGTAAAAGGCACCCCTATGCACTTCATCGTTGATAGCGGTAGCTAGAAGAACCTCATCTCAACAGAGGTTGTCAAGCAGCTGGCCCTTCCAACAATGCTGCAACCACAACCCTACACCATTGTATGGCTCCTCCAAGGAAGCGATCTAGGTGTCAGCCAAAAGTGTCGACTGTCGTATGACATCAAGCCCTTCAAAGACAAGGTATTGTGTGATTTTGCTCCTCTCGAAGTTTGTGATGTTCTTTTGGGCCAAACTTATTTATGGAAATGTCATGTTGTATATGAGACTAGACATCGTAGTGTTATTATTACTTTGAATAGGAAATTGTACAGGATACCCGAGGTAGTCCCACCTAGTGTTATTTCCTTGATCTCTGCTAAGCAATGCAGGAAGGTCATCTCTCAGATGGGAAAGTTTTTATTCTTCGTGATTCCCTCTCAAAATGAGAGAAAGATCACAACCACATCAATGGTCTTTGTGGTCGACCTCTCCACACAACAGAAGTAGGTAGATAAGGTCATGGAAGAATACTCAGATATCTTCTCCTCACCTACCAGGGTACCTCTGCACTGTCAGGTCAAGCACCCCATCGATATGACCCCCATCACATCACTACCCAATGGACCAGCCTATCGTCGCTCTCTGTTAGAGAATGAGGAGATCAAACAACACATCCAAGAAATGATCCACAAGGGGCACATCCGTCCCATCTCATCACCTTGCGGGAGACCAATCGTGCTGGTACAGAACAAAGATGGAACCTGGCGACTCTGCATTTATTACCAGGCTCTGAATAAAATCACAGTCAGAAACTGGTACTCGATTCCTCGAATAGATGACCTCCTTGATCAACTCATGGTGGCCAAATACTTCAGTAATATTTATCTGGAGTATGGCTACCACCAAATCCCGATAGAACAAACATATGTATGGAAGACTGCCTTCAAGTCAAAGGAAGGCCTTTTTGAATGGTTGGTCATGCCCTTTGGTTTGACAAATTCTCCAACAACTTTCATGAGGATGATGGATGATATCCTGCGACCATTCACCAATACGTTTGTAGTGGTGTATCTGGATGACATTCTAATTTACAACAAGACTTGGGCAGAGCACTTGTAGCATATTCAACAGGTTTTGCACACCTTTTAGCAACACAAGCTATACACCAACTTGGAAAAATTCTCCTTCGGATGGTCATGGTCCATTACCTGGGCTACATCGTTGATCATCGTGGCGTGCATGTGGATCCAACCAATATCCAATTTATTCATGACTGGCCAGTCCCAACCACACTCACTGAGATTCAGAGCTTCTTAGGCCTTGCCAATTTCTACCACAGGTCCGTGTTAGGATTCTCCCATATTGCATGGGCCCTCAGCCAAATAACCAGGGGTGGTGATAAGGAAAAATTTGCATGGGGTCGGTCCCAACAACAAGAATTTGATGATTTGAAGCAACTCTTGTGCTCAGCCCCAATACTTTCACTACCATACCCATAGCAACCCTTTGAAATCGAGACAAATGCTTCAGACTATGTTGTGGGCGTCATTCTCACTCAACATGACCACTCCATGGCCTATCATAGTGAAACACTATCAGATGTTGTCCACAAGTACCCTACTTACGACAAAGAAATGTACTCCATTGTGCAAGCTTGCCTCCAGTGAACAAATTACATTCTTGGGAAGGAGACCCTTATCCACACTGATTATAAGCCATTGCAATTCATGCAGACACAAGGAAAATTGTAGAATGACCGCCATCAAAATCGATCTACATACTTGCAGCAATTCCACCTCAACATCAAGTATAAAACGGGAAGCACCAACCATGTTGTTGATTGCCTCAGTAGACTGTCAGATGCAACACTCATGGCAGTGCTAGACTCTTGTGGCCATGAGACCTCCTAATGGCCCCAACTCTATGAGACAGACATGGACTTTGCCACCACCTACCAAATTTTGGGTGCAAATGCAGTTGTCGATAATTTCCATCTTCAGGATGGGTTGTTGTGTTTTTTAGTCCATATCTATGTTCCATGAAGAGAGCGAGCGAAGATGATCTGGGAAGACCACTATAGTCAGGTGGCAGGACACTTTGGCGTCAAAAAGACAGTGGCAATGCTACAGAAACATTTCTACTGGTTGAAACTTTGACAAGAGGTCAGCAAGTATATCAGGTCCTGCACTGTCTGTGTTATTGCCAAACCGACCACTAAGAAATAGGGCATGTACACCACTCTTCCTACTACTGACAAGCCATGGGAATCCATCTCAGTGGACTATATGTCGGGCCTCCCATCCACCAAGCGGGGAAATGACTATGTTTTTGTGGTTGTTGATCACTTTTCTGAGATGGTGATTCTAGTTGCCTTCATGAAGAGCATCATAGTAGAGGCCACTGCCAAGCTCTTCTTTGAACAAGTCGGGTACATTTTTGAATCCCACAAACCATTGTCTCAGATCAAGACATTCGATTTCCTAGCACATTCTGGTCAAGCCTTTTGTCATTGTTGGACACCAAGCTCACCAAATTCACAACCTTCCACCCCAAACAGATGGCCGAACCGAGGTCGTAAATCGAATGATTGTGCATATCTTTCACATGTATAATTCCAAGCACACTCGTACATTGGATGAGAGTCTTTCCTATGTCTAGCATAGCTACAACTGAGCCCTGCATAGCTCAACCAACCACAACCCCTTTCAGGTGGGGTTCGTATTCCAACCATTGGGTCCCATAAATGTTGCACTTCCCCTTGCGGTCACCTCAACCGAATCATCTCCTACTCCAACTGAAGCTAACAAATCCACCTGGTTCATTAAGCGGATCCAGCACATCCGTCAACAATTTTAGGATATCCTACAGAAATCTAGTGACAAGTACAAGCAACTCCATGATCAACATCGGGTTCCACCTAAGTTTCAGGTGGGCGACGAAGTTTGGTTGAACTTGCAGAAAGAACGCTTTACAAGACCCCATCAAAAGATTCTCCCACTCCGTTATGGCTCGTACACCATCACTAGGTCTATGGGGGATAATTATTTTGAGCTTAACATTCCTCCTTTCCTTGGCCTGCACCAAGTGTGCAATGTGGATCTTCTTTGACCTTATTTCCCACCAGTATTGGACACCTCAGAAGTAGCAGAACAGCTGACACCAATAGAGCTGAAACCCAACTACATACAACATGCATCCAGTGATCATATTGTGGACACACGGATCAAGGGCACTCAACAACAAAGGATTGAGATTTATAGAGTCGTCAAAGTAGGGCATCTCTTGCACCAAGGAAAGTGGCTCACCCGAGGCCAAATTCATCATAAATTTCCTCATCTAATGGGGGAACTCAACGCAATGGAGACGATTGCTTCCTAAGGAGGGAGTATTGATCCATGTGGATATCGGTGGCCACCCACCTATTCCACTGGCTTGAAAAACAATATTCCACATTGGCAGTTTTCGACAGTTTTTCGGGTTCCAAACTTGTGGGGCCATTTTGAGGCTCTAAACGATGTTTTTTGGGATTTGGGGCCCGGGTGATTGTCAAAAGCACTAACTTGGGCCAGACAAAAATTTTTATTCTTGGTTAGACCTTTCCAACAGGCTTTCGTGCGCCTAAAACGAAGATTGTATGCAAAAGTTACGACCCCGGGAAGTTGATGTACTAACTTATCCAAACGGGGCCCACCTTATTTTGACACTTCATATCCTAGGGTTAGGTTTTTGGATGTCTATGGTTTTTTACATTCATGTTTATTGTAAAAGGCCTTCAGTGCCTCATTGTAACCATATTTTTGTGAATGAGCCCAATCATCACATCTCTTCTTAGAGATACGTCGCCACCATTCTAGCAAGCTTGTTTTCCATTGCATTTTACAGTTTCATCTTATTTCCTTATTGAATAGAAAACCAATTTTACTGTATTGTTGTCATTCTGTATTCATCATATGTTAATAATCTGTATTCGTTTCATTCTACTCATAAAATCTAGATTACCCATGGATCTTTGCTTATTCTTATTCTCTTACCATTTCCAACCTACCATACTGTCCATTTTCCAACTAGGTGAACATCCTCCACCATGGATCTCAAGGAAATCAAGTTGTTATTTCCCATATTTTTATGTGATCTAATAAAATCCATGATCGAATTCCCCCCAAAGTATTTATATGTTAATATCCATCCCCAAATCATCGAATTGTGGATTAACCTCCATAGGCTCTTTGTGGAAAGATATTTACAGAACCAATTAATATTTGTAATGCCCCATACTCCAATATCTCTCGGCATCACCAAATGGGACCATTTTACTAATGGCATTCCTCTCGAATCATTTTTTCCAGACGAGAGGAAATAAAAACACACCTTACAGATCTTTGTGAGAATACCATTTGAGATTTTTGAAATGGTTTCCTAGTAAACTGGAATACTTCTTAATATTGATTTTAAAAGGACAAGCCTAGCCCCTCTATTAATTGGTAGTCATAGAGGGGACAAAGTCATTAATATTGCATGGATTTTCTTGACTATTCAATGCTACTCATAATAGGAATATGAAATCGGTTTCAATATAAAACAAAGTTACTTAAATCTATCTTCAATTCCTTTTCACGAAAATGTGATGATTGTGTCCAGTTATACAAATACTTCTTCTAGAATGGACTTAACATATATAATTGATTTGAGAAAATTTATTTTCATTTCTAATGCAACAAAAAATCATCCAATATCTTTTTCAAAGCTACATAGTACTGAAAGGAACCTACACCAACTAAAATTACATCAACAACAAGGAGTAGGTGGGATAAAAATTATGAGGAAGTGATTTTGAGACCTTTAATGGTCCCATCCCTTTGTGCTTGCTTTAACATCCTGCTAAAACGTTCCGCAACAATAGGAAAAAAAAGGGACAACAAACATCCATGTCAGATGCCCCTTGAGGAACAAAAAAGGGAAGAGGAAGATTAATTTATTAAGACTACAAAGGAGAAATATCTGATGCATGCCATGATCCAATTGACCAAGTTTGTATTCATTCCCATATGAATCAAAGCTAGGAAAAAAAAGGTCCAATTGACTATATCGTAATAATTGGAATGACCTAGCTTCAATACTAGATCAGGGGTATTTTGACTATATCATAATAATTGGAATGACCTAGCTTCAATACTAGATCAGAGATATTTTTTATCTTGACATACTAGATCAGGGATATTTTGACTATATCATAATAATTGGAATGACCTAGCTTCAATACTAGATCAGAGATATTTTTTATCTTGACAGAATTCAATGCTTCATGAGTGATTGAGTATGCATCATGGATTTTTCTCTTAAAGTGAAATATGTGTTGTTCCTTAGAGACAAACTCACTTAAAATAGGTTTAAGGAGATTAACTATTAATTTGTCTATGAGTTTGTAGATGAGGTTGCAACAAGAAATGAGACGAAAATATTCGAAGGAATACGAGGATTGTTTTTTAGCGATGAGATCAATGAAAGCAGTCTTGAATGAACCAAATATATTACCATATATCCATGATTCTAAGACTACCTTTAGGAGATTCTATTTTATCAAATAATAAAACCCAAACAAAAATTCAACGGTTAAATCGTCTGTCCCATGAATTTTACTTTTCTAAAAAGAGGAGAGTGTATCCAGAATATCCTTTTTTGAGATTTCATATCGGATAGAATCAGTCATTTCCTTAGTAATATACCTAGAGAAAATCCTTATAATATTCAAAATTTTAGTGATTGGACACCCAAGGAGATATCTAAGAGGGAAATTAAAAATACTTTCCATCATTTTCTAAGAGGGAAATTAAAAAACTTTCCATCATTTTCCATACCTCGAGAGGAGGAGACTTGATTTCAAAGTTTCCTTTGACTTGTAAATTTGTGATTTTTTTTTGAATTATTATCTCTGTCCTTCAACCAAACTAATGTGATTTTTAAGCACCTAGGAAGGATGGAAGACGCACTCCCCAAGGAGGAGAGCACACATCTCAAGGAATACCAGTGTGGCACTACCACAAAGGTGCACATGCTTCCAGATGCAACACACTTCACCACAAAGGGAAGATGGAATGCATCTCTACCTGGGAGGTTGGGAAAAAGTCCCAAGGACTAGGAAATGGTCAACTAAGATAGTTTGTAGGGTTTGGAACATTTTCTAGCTATTGGTTAGTTAGAATTGGTCCACTTTTGATCAAAACCATTGTATGTTCATCCTATCCTATATAAATGCTTCCTATTGTACTAAATAAGATGAATGGTTCATTTTGCTTACTCATATCCTGTGTTGTTTTTATCTCTCTCGGTCAATTGTCTTTGGATTTATATGTTATATTACAGATGAAATGGTATGAAATAATTAGTCCAAGGTGCTTATGCTCAACTAGTCAGAGATTTCAATGGTAAATCCATGCAAACCCATATCACTTCCCGTATGCGCTAGGCTTGGAATTTTTTTTTGGAGGTAAGGGATGTGCTAGGGTTTCTTTTCACCTTTCTCTCTCTCTCTCCCAAGAGGTGAACTAGGGAAACCCCCTCTGCCTCTCATATCAAGAAGATTTATATAGGTGTGATATGGAAACCCCTTGCTCCTCTCTGCTTAGTTTGAAATCCAAAGTTGAGCTAGGGTTTTTCCCCTCCTCTTCTCTACAGATAAGTGACCTATCTTTTAGATATGGATAAGAGAAACATTATTTTATGAAGATCATGCCTCCAAGAAGGGACACTTCAGAGGATGATTCCTCTTCTGTCAACTCTTCCCCTATCCAAGAGTTGTCTTTGGCTCTTAATGAGCTTATTAGATTGCAGCATCAGACTCCAACTCCTTTGCAACTAGATGAATTCTTCCAGCTTCTTAATTCCTCTAGGAATATCAATGGCGACATTTTGTATTCTTGGATTTGAAGCCTCTCTACATACTTTAGCACTCATCATGGCATCTATGATGAGGAGAAGCTTCAAATTGCTAGCTTACAAATGGAAGTTGTTTCCCAAGCCTGGTGAGATAATCTACCCATTCGGAAAAAAATCATTACAGATTTGCAGGAATCTGCCTCATCTTCTAATCCTCCTATTGTCTCTTGGGAATCTCTCTGTAAAGCGCTCCATAATAGAATCTATCCTACTAACTACCACCAGAATCTTCTGGCTCACTGGTTACAGCTCCACCAATTCTTAGGCTAGTCCATGAAACAATACATTAAAATATTCACCAGGCTCTATATCCACCTTCATATTTAGGACTTTGAAGAGGTACTGATAGTAAAGTTTAATTATGGTTTAGTAAATTCATGTTTATTGATTTTTTTTAAGACAGAAGCATTTAGTGGCTCAAGATTTGGTGAATCGATTAAAGTTTAATTATGGTTTAGTAAATTCACGTTTATTGATTTTTTTTAAGACAGAAGCATTTAGTGGCTCAAGATTTGGTGAATCGATTAAACCTACCCACCGCCCCTCATCCCTCTCCTTATCAATTAGGGTGGGTTCATAAGGACATACCTCGTCGCATGGTCACATGCAGGTAAAATCATGAATCTGGGTGCCTACTTTCCTTGTTTTTCGAGAAAATAAAATATATTTTCAAAATATTTCAACTTCCGGTAAGAAAAAGTATTTTTTTTATTTATAATTTCACTTTACAGTAAAACCAAACCTTGTCATGAAATTTGCTATATTTTTACTGATTACTTTTTGAAAATTTTGCATTGACATTTGATGTGATTTTCGTGATTTTTTGACAGTATGTTCCCTAAAAATGAAGGCAATGATAATTACTTATGTTTGTTGACACCAATTTACTCATTATTAAACTTTTGATTTTAAAAAATGAAATATGTTGCAACAATTAAAACAAACTCTATTAAATTATGACTATAGTTTTGAAGACAACAGATGAATATTATAATTACTACAATTTTTTGAATTTGACCAATCTGAAAAAGTTGCATATTTTAAACATAATTAGACTGACACCATTTTTCTACCTTAATTTTTTTTTAAAGTAAAATCTAAAAGTACTATTTTTAAGAGAACAATGAAAGCTTCCAGAATATAAATTTTCCATAATTTTTTACTGTGTATTATTGAAAATATTGATTTTTCATTTTATTGAATCATTATGTCATCTAAAAATAATGTGTAGACATTTTTTTATAAAATTAATTAAAATTACTAAAAAAGAATTAGATTGAATACAATTTGTATCAAAATAAATTAGATTCAATTATGAAAATGTTGGTACTAGTTTCGAAACCAAACTCATAGTATTTTAAGGACTCGTCTCCTCCCCAAGTTGCAGTAAGATGAAGTGAACACATACTTTTCTCAAAAGTGCCATAGTTGCAGGTTGTCGACTGAACTATTAGTTCGATCGAAAGTTAGTATTTTTGGACCTTTCTATGATTTTGTCCTTTGTGATATGTCTATGTTGGATTGTGCAGATCTTCTTTTCGGAATCCCATACCAGGAATAACATGATGCCATCTATCATGCTCACACCCATCAATATCACCTCAAACAAAATGGTCTAACGTATATTCTTTCCTCTTCATCCTTGAAATATCCTCCTTTTCTCACTAGTCAAGAAGTCTTCGGCCAAGTAAGCCTCAATAAATCGCTCTCATTATGCTTTGTGTTCCCTATTAAGCCAAATCAGACACCCGAGTCCATTGCACTTGATTTGAGTTTTTTTCTCTCTAAAAGTTATGGTGTGTTTTCCCCTCCTGAAGGCCTTCCGCCTCAACTCCCTATTGAACATTCTATTGACCTCATTCCTGGTGTTTCTCTTCCTAATTCCCCTTTGTACAATTTGGCTCCCCGTGAGGCTAAGGAAATTGAATGCCAACTCCAATAACTTCTCAATGTTAGCCATATCCAACCCATATGCTCTCCTTGCACCTCCCATTCATTCATTATTCCAAAAAAGGAGAGTGGAAAGTGGTGTTTAGTCACCGATTACCATGCTCTCAACAAGATTGCTATAAAAAATCACTATACTCTCCCTCGTATCGAATACTTTCTTGATCAACTCAAAGGGGAAAAGTATTTTACAAATATGGATATGACGGTGAGCTATCTCCAAGTGTGCATGGCTACTACCAACACTTGGAAAACAACTTTTAAAACCAGATTTGGGTTCTATGAATGGATGGTGATGCCTTATGGCCTCACCAACACCCCTGCCACATTTTGGAGGCTTATCAATGATATATTTCATCATTTTTTTGACCGCATTGTGGTCATATATGTGGATCATGTTCCCAAGTCTTTAGTAAGATTTGGGAGGAACACTTACAACATCTGCGTTGCATACTCCAATTGTTGTGTTCCAATCATATTCAGGTCAAGGAACACAAGTCCTCCTTTGGCCAGACTCATGTCTCTTATTTGGGGTTTATCATCGATTAAGAATTTGTCTGTCCTAATGCTTCTAAAGTTTAGGATCTAACACAATGGATTTCTCCTCAATCCACGCTAGCCCTTAAAATGTTTCTTGGTGGCATCCATTTTTACAGAAAATTTTTTCCTCAGTTGTCTCAGCTGGCCAAGCCCCTTCATCATTTGGCTATTCAGTCCACTTTTATTTGGACTCTGGTGGCTTAGGAGTAGTTTTGGTTCCTTAAAGAGGCCCTTTGTTCATCACATGTCCATTGTTTTCTCGATCTTCAAAAACCTTTTGAAATTGAGATTGATGCCTCTCAACATATGGTTGGTGCAACTCTTAAACATGGAGGACATCCCATTTCTTCTCATTCTGAGACATTGGCTCAATCCAAACAACACTACAATACCTATGATAAGGAATTCTACATCTTGGTCTAGGCCTTAAGCTAATGGTGTCGCTATCTCTTGGGTAAGGAGACCATTCTTCATACTGATCATGATCCTTTTATTTTTATTAATTCTTAATCTAATCTCCAAGAATAATGTCACTTAAAATGTGCTTCTTATCTACAATAGTTCCACTTTGTCATCAAATATAAGAAAGGGGCCACCAATTGCATGGTTGGTTTTCTTAGCCACCACCCTCCTCAAATACATCAAATATTTTCTATTCGTTGTGTTTATTATGAATATTGGAAGCCTTTGTATGCCTTTGACCCTTTCTTTAGTACCATCTAGACTGCCTTGCAACAACTTATTGTCATTAACGAGACCCCTTTCCTAGACCATCACATTCAGGATGGTTGGTCGTATAAGATTGAAAATATATGTGTGCCTACTATTGATGATCACCTTGTTCTCATTCATGAAGCCATTGCCTCCTCTTATGGTGGGAACTTCGACACATTAAAAACTACTCAGCATCTTCAACATCACATATTTTGGCCTGCTTTACAGCTCCAAGTTGAGCAATTTATTTGCGCTTGTACCATTTGCAGTCAACATAAGTCATCCAATCGTAAGTATGGCATGTATCAACCCTTACCTATTCCCTGTCATCCCTGGGAATCTATCTCTATGGACTTCATCATCGGTCTTCCCATGAACTTTCTCCATCATGATGCCATTTGGGTGGTTGTGTGTCGCTTGTTCAAAATGGTCATTTTTGTCCCTTTCACTAAGACTACTATTAATTCTCAAACCACATTTATCTTCTTCACTCATGTGTGGACTCATTTTTGTCTCCCCTCCATCATTATCTCTGATCATGATGCCTGATTCGTTAATACATTTTGGAAAACTCTATGGTCTCTCTTGGGTGTCACCTCAAATACTCCACTTTTTTCCATCCGCAGATAGATGGAAAAACTGAATTTATTAACAATAGCCTAGTCTATGCCCTCCACATTCAATTTACCAAATATAAATAGTGGGATGCCACCCTCCACATTTTCCATCACAATTATGATAGGGAATTTCATGTTTCTACTAGCTTGTCCCCTTTCGAAGATTGCTTTGCATATCAACCTTCTACCCCCTATGAGTTTCCTTTATAGCTCCAACCTTTTGGCACTCCTCGATAACAAAAAGAGAAAACATTTGCCTCTTCCTTTTTTAAAACCTTGGCTCGTAAACAAGATCAAGTTTATGAGCCTTTAAAATATTCCCAACAATGTTCTAAGGCTCGTCATGATGTGCACATCAAGCCACTCTCTTTTTCCCCTAGTGACAAGGTTTGTTTTCACATTTAGCACCAATGTTTTTAGTCCCAATGTTATCACAAGTTGAAACACTTTTGCTATGGTCCTTACACATTTCTGCAACAAGTTGGAGACAATGCTTATCGCCCCAAATTTCCACCACAGTGGGGTATTGACGATGTGGTAAATGTGAACAGTCTCAAACGATATGAGCCTCCCCTCCTACTGGTTGTGGAGCCTGATTATCTTCTTGATTCAAAGGTCTTTGTTTTCAACCATGTTTATATCCCATGAAGACTTCACACCTCGGAAGACTGTACACCCCTCCATGCACGGGAGTTGTAGGGGGGCCTTGCCCCCCCTATGAAGTCTAGGGGCCTCCGAGGATGAATCCCCCGAATGAAAAATTTCCTTGTAAATGTATATTTTAATTTCATAATCAATGTTGACCGTTCATAATTAAGTCACACATCTGATGGTAAAGATTATGTTAGGGTTTTTTTCCCTAGAAGGAAACCCTCTTTTTATGAGGGAATTGTATTGTGACTATGTATTATCATGAATATTGTATTCTGAGAGAGGATATTGTGAGAGAAAGAAGATGACGTTACAACGGGTGTGTTGTAGGTTGTATCCCTTCATTTGTTGGATAATAAAAAGGAAGGATTTGGAAATTTCTCTGCTGGACATATCCCACACTCGGTGAACCACACATATCTGTGTCTCTATTGTATTGTGTATCTTCTATGTTTTATTTCCACATATGTTTTATTCTATTGCTTCACGATCCTTTTTTTCTAACACCTCCTTGAAGAAGAGGTCACAATATCGCACCCGTCTGATTTGGTTTCATATTTCCAACTAGCTCTCCTTTAGGAAACAATGTTGGATATACGCACAATCACTACTCACACTCAACAACACACTTCCTTTCTAGTGGGTTGCAATGGTCAACTTCTAGCTCAAGCTTAATGGCTATCATAGTCTTCCATGTTTCAATGTTTTTTGTAGTTTCTCACGAAAGTATGGACACTTCCAGGCTTAAACATGGAGGAATTGGGAAGGATGGAAGGCACACTCCCAAGGAGGAGAGCACACATCTGGAGGTAGACCAGTGTGGAACTACCACAAAAGTTCACCTCCTTCCAGATGCAATGCACTTCACCACAAAGGCCATATGGGGCACATCTCTGCCTGGGAGATTGAACAAAAGTCCCAAGGACCAATAACTGGTCAACTAAATAATATGAATGGTTCATTTTTCTTACTCATGTCTTACTTTTTTTTTTATCTTTCATTGTGAATTTTGTTTGGATTTCTATGTAGTATTAGATATCAACACCATTGAGCTTCCTCATCATCCAAGAGGTATTTTCTTTTTTTCATGAGTTCACTGAGGGAATATTCTTCCTCTTCAAATAATTGTTTTTTCATGTTTTCAATCAATATCTCCCCAATTTGGGCCTCAACATTTTCAAGAAGGGATTTTGATCACGATTTATTGCTCTTGGCCCAACTGATTGTTTCTTTTTGATAAACATTTTCTAGAAGGGATTTTGCTCACGATTTATTGCTCTTGGCCCAGCTGAGTGTTGTTTTTTAATCAACATTTTCTAGAAGGGATTTTGCTCACGATTTATTTCTCTTGGCCCAACTGATTGTTGCTTTTTGAACCCTGGATAACTTTTCAACAAACTAAAACATAATCAAACTTTCTTCATTTTCCACTAAGGGCCTCCAAAAAAATCAAACCAAACTCTTATACTCTTCCTCTTTGAGCCTCAAATGGTTAGATTTAAAAGAAGCGAGAGGCTTGGGGTATTTATTTGCAATTTCCATTGATATCGACATATGATTAGACAAACCACCTACTAGGACTTTCGGCTTAAAGGACCACTGAAGTTCAATCATGTATTCAGATAAAAGAAATCTATCTAGACATTTAGCAACTAGGGAAGATCCTTTTTTCCCATTGCAAAGAAATCTATCTAGACATTTAGCAACTAGGGAAGATCCTTTTTTTCCCATTACGCAAAAGTCTGTGAGATTTTATACTAGGGAAGATCTTTTTTTCCCATTACGCAAAAGTCTGTGAGATTTTATGGGGCATCAAATAAATCAAATTATTTTTTTCAACCCAATGAGAGAAGAAACATTCTTGAGTATCTTATCTAGGATGATCAACCCAAACTTCTTTTAGTGAAAAAGCAAAATTCAGGTCACCTCCTAGGATTAGGTGTTGTGAGGAGATGAACCCACTAATACTCAAATCATTCAATAACATAATCATGTCGGCATACGACCCATAGATGTTGGTTATTCTAAAAGTGTAGTTTAACACTGAGTGCATCACATCAACAAAAATACGTGAAGGGATCAAAGACAACGAAAAATCTTTGAGTTTAGGGCTCCAGGATGAAAGTAATCCTCCTAAAAGACCCACCGAATCTACAATGAAAAAGGACCAATCATTAATCCAATTCCTGAAGGAGTCTACTACTTTCTCACCACTACACATAGTCTCTTGGATTAGGATGAAATATTGCCTGCTAGAGAAAACAATCCTTTTAATGGAATTTAATTTGGAATTTCCCCCACATCGCAAGCGTTAAAAGAAAATATCATCATTGAGGAACTTTTCCTTGGGATTTCCAAACTCTAAGGGCCTAATTTATTGTTGATTGCTTCTCGCTCCTAATTTCTTTAACAGATTTTTGACTCGCATGACTAAACACATTTTTATTCATTTCCAATCTCCCATGACATAAGTCCTCAAGGTTTTTCTTAACCCTTGACCGTAAAATATAATTGACCTTATAGGATGACTTGGAGGAATCAGACACCAACAAATCAGAAGAAACCTTTGTAGGAGATAACAAAGAGGGTTGGAAATTGCAAGGCTCAGGAGAAAAATGACTAGGGGGAGAAGAGCGATACGAGGATGGTTTGGAGGGAGGGGATTTTACTGAATGGGAAGAATCCCATGAATTTTGAGTGGAATTATACAATGAAACAACACCTTTTCAAATACGGGATGCACACAAGGAACCACATGCTTATGATTATCAGGATAAAGAGGTACTGAAATGAAAAACAAGAATTAGACGAGTTACCCGAACTCGATAACTTATTTAAAGGAGGATAACTGTCTTTAATCGAAGAGGAATCTTCGTTGTCATTGACCCCAACAGTAGGATTTACTATATTGGAGAAAGATACCTCTGGATGAACATTGCACTTCCACGATCATTGCAAAGGGGAAACAAATATCAGGGTCTTTGACATTGCGCTTAGAGGTGGCCAACCTTGTGAAAACGGAAAAAAAAACATCCATGAACAAAAAAACCTTTAGATGGTATCCAAAAAAAAACCATCCATGAACAAATAAGCCTCTTTCCCTACAACCTCCTAAAAAGGTTAAAGGTCTCTGAGGTCTATTCCTAATCCTAATAGTGCTTTGATAATTCCTAACTAGTATCCCGCCTACCGTTAGCAAGTAGGCAGAATATATGGGGTACCAAATAAATGTGCTCCCTCGACCTTTAGGGAGAGGTAGAGAATGACATTATGACTAACTAATACAATCCATTTTATTTCCCCGAGAGGGTAGTCATACAACCCATAAAAAAATAGGTTTATAAAAATAAAAACATTGAGTGTTTTTACAAAGTTTCTCATTTTTTTGAATTTTTTTTATGAGTCTCTAATTTTTTTTTAAGATTTTCATGAAATTTTAATGGTGAAAGTGTTAAATATTCCTAGCTAAATAACAAAACAAGAAGTTGTTAAACATGTATCTTTATTATCCGTTGTTAAAAATATATCTTTATTCTCCATATTTTTGAAGGGAGTAAGTTAATAAGTGACAAACTTAATCCCTTTCCAATAGAATTTTTTTCCAATTCTATAGGAATTTTGAATTTTGTAAGAATTTATACTTCTACTAAATAGAATTTTGTTGAGTTCATGTGGAGAGTAAGCTAATCTTGTAGCTTTAATTTCCAACAAGTTTTTTTTATAATTTGATTAGATGTTTTACAAATTGTTGGAAATACAATTTTTAATAGATGGAATTGTAGTATGGGGTGGTTCCAATGAATGTGGTAGTCCATGAATCCATCTACAATGTTAAAATTTGCAAAATTGAGGAATTTCATTATCAAATTGTGATTTTCCATTGTTGGATTTCATGAAACCCCTCTCAAAGAAGGGGTTGCTCCAAAAGTAAAAGGCTCCTCTTAAGCATCCAAACCTTGTTTATAACTTAAAACACTTCTCTAAAGTTTGTCAAATTTATTTAAACTTCTTTACCAAGTTTAGATGGTGTAGTTAAAAATTAGATATGCCTATCCCAATAAAACTTCATCTGTAATCTTTAATACTCGTTGGTTTTGCATGTATTTCCCCCCTCCATTTACATATTTCTAAATGGTTGCATTGTTGAAAGTCTGAGTAACTTATCCATATCAGAATAAAACAAGAAGTTGTTAAGCACATATCTTTCTTATCTCTATTATTTAAGGGAGTAAGTTAATAAGTGGATAAACTCAATCCATTTTCAATATAAGTTTTTGCCATACTCTATGGGAATTTTGTCAAAATTTATACTTTGATTATGTAAGTTTTCATTTTGGTTCACTTGAAGATGATCCATATTGTCAGAATTTAGAAAAAATGAAAATAAACTTGGTCTTCCAAAAATGATGAATTTGTGTGGAGAGTAAGCTAATCTTGTAACTAGTTTCCAACAAGTTTTTTTTTTAATTTTGTTATATTTTTTACAAATTGTTGAAATTACAAATTTTAATAGATGAAATTGTAGCATGGAGTTGTTCCCAGTAAAAATGATAATCTACAAATCCATCTATAATCTCAATTTGCAAAATTGAGAAATAATTGAGAAATTTTGTTATCAAAATTGTGATTTTTCATTGTTGAATTTCTTCAAGCACAAATACCTTTGAGAAAAGGGATTACTCTAAAATTAAAAGACTTCTTTCCAAACCCAAATACCTTTGAGAGAAGGGATTACTCTAAAATTGAAAGACTTCTTTCCAAAAACTTGTTTAAAACTTAAAAATATTCTCCAAAGTTCATTGAATATCTTTATAAATTTGAATTTCTTTATAGACAAATAATATTGTCATTAACATCATTCTTTTTTTCCCATGACCAAGACGCATACTACATGATGCCCCTCTCACCCCCCAACGATCTTAGAAAAGATATTTATCTTGCTATTTATCTTGGTACGAAATTTCATGAATATAATTTTCTTACATACACGTGGATGCATATTAATTTGAATCCCCTTGCATCTTAGTGATTTCCAAAAATATATTTATGTGGGTAAGACCATGTTCAAATTGCTATAGTGAGCATGGCCACTACCATAGTGGAGTGGGCGGTGCTAAGATGTATGGTAGGATTCATCACGGATATCACATTTTCCTTTATGTGGTGCATTCACAATGATGCTGCTTGTGCGAATACTACTTACAATACCCTCTTTGTCTTCATGTTCATTGATGTTTATCCTCAATTCAAATTTATATTAACTTTGTGTTTCCAAATAAAACAAAAATGTTCAAATTTATATTAACTTTTTGTTTTCAAGTAAAACAGAAATGTTCAGTGATGTTTATCCTCAATCCAAACTTACATTAAACTTACATTAACTTTGTGGTTCCAAATAAAATAGAAATGACGTGTAAATTAAGTTGTGTATTTCCATTTAACTATATATCCAAAATGTGTTGATCTCCAAAGAAAAAGATAAACAACATTGAATAGGGAAAGGCTTAAGCTATGCTATGTGTATCATGTGACCATATCTTACAAAAAGATAAACAACACTGAATATGGAAAGACTTAAGCTGCGCTATGTATATCATGTGAACATATCTTATACAAGTATAACAAGTGCCACTTTGGGTGTCCTACATGTAGGAAGACATTGTATACTTCATTGAAACTTGTCATACATTGTGCATCCATAATTATTCCATACATTTGTTGTACATGTTACAAAATAGTTTCCAACGTACATCTACCATTATCCAACAAGTAGTGCAGTTAGATGTGACAATGCACCAAACAACATTTATTCTTTTCCCTTATCAATGCCCACCCATACGCTCAGTTATTCCAAACCATATATCAAATACCATAAACATGCTCATGATTTTTTTTTGTAAGCTAGAGAAATTGTATTACCTTATGTAAAGAAAGAAATACATAGAAATGTTTCTGATGTTGGAGTTGCCATTATAGGAAACCAACTCTAGCACCATGTCTAAAACAACTAAATAAGTCTTCTCTATGGGTTAATATAGATATCCATATCACTACCATGTTGTGTATGAGCCAAACCTATGTCAAAAAGAAAGCAAAACTATCTTTAATGAGACCTGAAAGTAAAAGAGAACCATGTATCATATCTCGATAGACTCTTTATATTGTTGGTGAACTACCATTTCCATTGTGCTAGAGAGGAGGAAAACTTGGCATGATCGCTTGTTGAAATGGCCACTCTGAGAAGTACTAGCATTGTTGTTGGGGAGGGAGTGTGTCATATACCCTGCCAATTTAGTATTCTAACAGTTCCTGGTGAAATATATGGTCATCTAGATCCCATCGATATCAAAGATGAGGTCCAGTTGATTAGAAGAGAAAACCCTGGGAGGTTCCTCGACGTCGAACTGATAGGTGCTATTGTTTTGTGCATGATGTCTTACACTTTTAGAGTTACCTCTAGAAGAAAAATTGGTCACTTCTTCTGGAGTATTTATATCACTGTGTTGCCTTGAATAGGCTTCCCCCTGTCCTAGACAATTAAATATGGAAATTTATTCTCAACGATTGCATGGCCCCATATCGTTTCACCATGACAATTGGCGACAGAGTCTCTATCTTCATCAGAGTGACCCTGATACTAACGAGTCGATTCAAAGTCATTGGTCGAGAGAGACTTTGTTGACATCTAGAATAATGATGAAAAGTGCCAAAACCTTGGCTAGAACCCTGCCTCTTTCATAAGTCATCCTTCCAGGATGAAGGAAGCACAAAACTTTCCCATAATAGCTTGAGACATGAAACTACAGGGAAATAATGAAGTGAATATTTTGTTTTCATTCATTATATGACGGGAGGGTCTAGACTTAACATTTATGAGCTTTGTGAGTACCCATGTCCTGTTACTGAGTCGTGGAGAAACTCATAATTCTGTCATTAAATATCTACAGAAGAGTAGTACCGAAACCAACTGATCCAACCGGTGCCACACCCTGTAACATTAATTTATACACCTAGGAAATGCTATGGACATTGAATCCCACGTCGACGACTTGCCTTGGAATAAACCTCAAGATCGATATGGTTGAGCCAGGGTCCATGTGGTGTTTGATCATGAGTGACATGATGACACCCGATCTAGGGGAAGGCCTTCCAACTTGGCCATCTCAATACGTTCCAGGAGCAGTGAAGGAACATGCCATTTGTTGGCATCCAAGGTAAGGTAGTGCTCCCTACAATTAACTCCAACATTGGCTAGATTGTTTGCTATCTCATTATAAACATGCTCAAGTTAAGATCTTGATTAATTGACATATATCTATTGAGTCTCATCATTATATATATATATATATGCACATCATATTGAATATAATCAATATGGGTACTTTATTTCATGGTAGTTTAATTGTTTTACTTATTCAATCCATATATTAAAAGAATCAATCAAATCACAACAAAACATGTTTAATATGTAATCAAAATAGGTCCCAAAAGTAAAACATATAGACAATTCTTGCTGGGTGGGATGCTTCTAAATACAAATTGCCCACAGATTAAACAGAACA
>ML777126.1:2148193-2219886 GCA_009831015.1 Picea engelmannii
TGAAACCACTTTTGATCAGATAAGTGTCAATTCTGTTGTACCAAGCTCTTGGAGCTTGCTTTAATCCATACGAGGCTTTCTTCAACTGATATACTTTGTCTGGCTGCTCTTGGACTTCAAATCCAAGTGGCTGATCGACATAAACTTCTTCTTCTAAGAAACCATTTAGGAAGACCGAATTGACATCCATCTGGTATACTTGCCATTTATGTTGGGCTGCTATGACCAATAGAGTTCTTACAATGTCTAACCTTTCTACTGGAGCAAAGGTTTCACCATAGTCAGTACCAGGTTGTTGTGAGAATCCTTTGGCAACAAGTCTTGCTTTATGTTTTTCGATCTGCCCTTTTTCATTGAGTTTAGTTTTGTAAACCCACTTGACACCAATACTTTTCTTATGACTTGGCAAATCAACAAGATTCCATGTCTTGTTCTTCTCGATGGAGTCAATTTCTTGGTGCATGGCTTGAACCCAATGTGGCTCCTTAGCTATTTCTTTAAAAGATGTAGGTTGACATGACATTAATGCAAAAAGATTGTGTTGTTTAAAATCATCCAACTGTTGATGGATTTCTCTCAAACTTCGAGTTCTCTGATTTTGAATTTCAAAGGAGGAGTCTCTGATGGAATTTGAGTTATCATGAGAATTTTCAGATCGTCCTTGTACCTGCAATCTTGGTAGAACAGGTAGAGGTATTTGTTGTCCTAAATTTTCTGTGTTTTCAGAACTTGGCAGCAATGGATTTTGACTGTCCAGTTGTTGATTTTCTGATTCATTCCAGAATTGATTTTCCACAAATTTTACATCTCTGCCGAGAATTAGTTTCTTGGAGATTGGATTGTAAAGCTTGTAAGCTTTAGATGTTTCACTCTATCCAGTAAAGATACATTTCTCACTTCTATCGTCCAGTTTCTTCCTTAATTTAGAAGGTATGTGAGTGTATGCTATGCATCTGAATGTCCTTAGATGTGCAACATTTAGCTTTGTCCCACTCCATGATTCTTGAGGGAATTTCTTCTTTAGACTTGTGGTTGGAGATCTTTTCAAGAGATAAACTGAGCATGCTACTGCTTCAGCCCAAAAAATATTTGACAAACTTTTCTCTTTGAGAAGTGTTCTTTCCATATTCATTATTGTCTGATTTTTCCTTTCAGCCACTCCATTTTGTTGTGGAGTATACCTGGCTGTTGTTTGCATGATAATGCCTTGTGATTTGCAGAAATTTGCAAATTCATTAGAGTTGTATTCTCCTCCTCCATTGGACCTGAGTGCTTTTATATATTTTCCACTCTGTTTTTCAACTTCTGCCTTGAATTCTTTGAATTTTGCAAAAGTTTCAGACTTGTGTATGAGAAAAAAGATCCAGATTTTTCTGCTAAAATCATCAATAAACGTTAGAAAGTAGAAGCTGCCACCTATTGACTCTATTTTCATTGGTCCACATAGGTCAGTGTGAACTAGTTCGAGATGTTGTTTGGCTTGAGTTGCGGATTTTGGAAAACTAGATCTCTTATGTTTTCCAAGTATGCAAGACTCACGTGGGGAATTTTGTTCTTTGAAGATGGGAAGACCTTTGACCATGTCTAGGTGCTTCTGAAGAAGACTTAGACTTTTAAAGGGTAGATGTTGAAATATTGTATGCCAAACTATTGTTTCATTCAAGGTGGATGCACTTTGTGCATATGTTTGAATCAGATTTGCAGTTCTGAGTGTAAGGGGAAACATCCTATTCTGAGTCATGTGGATTTCATAAATCAATTTTCTGCTTGGGATTTTGTCATATATCTTGCAAGATGCTCCCTCAAAGAGTAGCTTATAGCCATGTTCAATGAGTTTTCCTACACTTAGCAGATTATGTTTTAGATCTAGAACATGATAGACATTGTTTATGTCTTTCTTTTCATTTTGTTTAGTAAGAATAGGTACAGTTCCTTTGCCTTGAACCTTGACTAAGGAATCATTTCCAAGTGTAATATCATATGATATTGAAGAATCAATGCATGAAAATAAATCTTTGTTACCTATCATGTGATTGTTGCATCCACTGTCCAGCAACCAGAGATCTTTGGGCTGTTCTTCAGAATTGTGACATGAGAGAAACATACCTTTTGAGGTTTCTCCCATATGATTTGACACATGTGCTCTGCCTGAGAGATGATCTGCTTGTTCTTCCGACATTTAGATTCATAGTGCCCATATTTTTTGCAGTAATATCATTGTATGCTTGATTTGTCATTTGATCTTCTCCCTCTGCCTCTTTGAGGCTGAAAATTTTGATTCTGGTGTTGTTGTCTGTGACCTTGAAAATTTTGATGTTGGATCTGTTGTCTATTACCTCCATTTGAGTGTTGGTCAGTTGTAGTATTCCCTCGTCCTTGGTGACCTCTGCCTCTTCCTCTGCTGAAGGAATTGAGTTTTGAAGGCATTGGCAATTGGCTCATCTGTGAGATGCAGTCTGGTCTCATGTGTCAGAAGGAAACCAGTCAGTTCATCTATTCAAAAACATGACAGATCCTTGGATTCAAGGATTGTTGTAACAACCATTTCGAAATTCTTTGGTAAACTTCTGAGGACTTTCTCAACTATGCGTTGATCAGTGATGGCTTCACCAGTCAATTTGATCTGGTTCATGATTCCCATGACTCTGGTCATAAACTGATCCACATTTTCAGACTCTGTCATTCTTAAAGTCTCGAATTGTGTCCTCAAGGTCTGCAGTTTGACTATTTTGACCCTGTCATTGCCTTGGTAGGCTAATTTAAGGATGTCCCAGGCCTATTTTGAAGTACCAGCGCCTGTGATTTTTGAGAAAATCGAATCGTCCAGAGAATTTTGGATCCAGAATTTGGCTTTATTTTCTCTGTTTCTCTGAGTTGACTGAGCAATTCTCTACTGGTTTGTCATGGCGGCAAGGTCTGTTGGATCTGGTTCCACATATCCAAGATCCACTGGATCCCAGTACTCTTGTGCTTATAAGAAGGATTTCATTTGAAGAGACCAAAACTCATAGTTCTTTCTAAGAAGAATCAGACCCTGAGTTGGTCCTAAATTGCTAGACATCGCCATATTTAAATAATTTGAACAAAACAACAAAAAAAAATTTGGAAAAAATTTGTGTTTACCTGTTTCTTGCACTTAAACCAGGTCTGCTAATTTCTTGTAGTGACTTCATAACTCTGCGATTCAAGATTTCGCGAGTTTTGACTTCGCGAGTTTTGGCTTCACGATTCTGACTTCGAAACTTCGTTATACGAGTCCTCCAAACTCTTGTCTCTCCAACTTTCGATCGTTGAAACGCCGAAGAGAGCTTAAGGGCCTTGAAATTGTCCCTTAGCCTCCATCTATGTGACCACGACTGGTGACCACGTGCTTCAGTGTTCAAGAACTATCGACTTTTCACGAATCGGGGAATCATGATGCCTTCACCAGTTCTTTGTCCCTCAATTTTTCGAAATCTGAAATATCCTAGCGCTAACGTCTTTTTGGGATTTTGCGTTTCGGGACTTCGACAGTGTTGCTGCGAAGATCCTGGGTCCTTCAGACTCCCGGTGTGTGAAGTGCCGAAATTTCACCTTGGACAATCAATGGTCCAGATCCTCCTATGATCTGACGGTCCAGATCCTCTCAGGATTTCGCAACTCATTATTTCGTGAATTTTGAACTCTCGTCACGACGTTCTCCAAACCACAAACTATGAAATGACGAAATGAGATGGCGCTTGGATCTGTTGCCACCTTTCCTTTTAGATGGACGATCTAGATTCTTTCTCAAATTTTTCTTTTGAGTAATTTTGTGATTTTGGGATTTCGCGTATCGGGGTTTCAAGTGCAGTCTCCTTTTCTCGTCCAACTCCCGAGTATCTATTTTTCGATACAGTCAGATCGACAACTCATGATCTTTCTTGATCCAACAGTCCAAAATGACTCGGGATTTCGTGATTCATGAATTCTCACGGTAGTCTTCTGACCTTTACACCCTGCGAGTCAGCGAAATGCTGAGATCTCACCACGTGTCCTCCTTGATGGATGGTCCTAATGATTTCGTGACTTCGCAAGTCAAAATTTCTCCTGTGCGCTCCAGAGGACTAATCCTCGTGCACTTTCTCATGGATCCGACGACTGTCGGTCCTCTGCGCGAAATCTAACGGCTGAAATTCTTTCGCCTTTTCTGCGCTCTCCTCGACACTTCTGAACTGGATTTTTGCCTCCGATCTCTTCACAGGATGGATCTTACGGCTGCAATTTCTCATTGTTGGCTCCTCTGATATGTTCTTTGCTGCCTTGGCAAGGACTTTCTCCTGCGGAAGAAATTCATGAGTTCTTTGAAGCTTACTGTTCTCTGCTGCAATCTTTGACGGAGGAGAGATATTTCTCAAAATTCTTTAAACGACTCTGCCTCGTGCTACAATCTTTCACAAATTTGAACGAATTTCTTTGAATTCTTCAAATGTTCCTGCCTCTTGCAACTCTTCTTCATGAATCTTTGACGAATATGAAATTGTTCACGATTCTTTTGAGTTTCTCCTTCTGTAGTCTCTGCTTGCTCGATCTTTTGAGCGTATAGCGCTCTGCTTCCTCGCGTGAGCTTCCTACGAGGATCTTTTGAGAGTATTACGGACAACTCTCCAATCCTTGTGAAAAGTCTGTGTCGCGTGCTCTCGTGATCCTTGTAAGATTTGTGCTATGAGGATCGTGTTGCTCTCCAACTTGTGTGAAGAGGCTTACTGCTGAAGCTCTGATACCATGATAAATTGTGAAGCAAGAAATGTGGAGAGAAAAGAACAGAGTAGAAAACAATATTTAGTATATTGAGAATGTAAGGAGAAAGTACAATGAGAAGAGTTAATGAAGATGTTTTGTGCAAAAGGAAAAACAACTGAGCTAAATAGGCTCAAGCAAATCAAGAAAAGAAAGTATAGCTGGCCAGGACAGCTGGCAGTGTACAGTCAGCCTGTTGAGGTTACATTATATTTAACAAAGATGTCATCGTCAAGCCACCGGGAGTGCACGGGATCCTATCATAGGGAACATAAAACCCTTGGTCTTTCTCTGTAGAAGAGTGAAGGAGGAGAGAATGTGTATTGTTTATAGAAGCCAATGCCGATGTTGGTTTGGAGGAATTAGGAGACCTTCGGGCACCATTTCCTTGCTGAGATGATCCATTGGACGCGAAGATCGTCTCACAAAATGTTACCAAATCTCCTCTCATACTCATTGAGGTTATAATTTTCTTGTGGGAATTTTCATCTTCGATGAAATCAATTCAGATTTATCTGTATCTATTGAATATTCATTACATGATTCTAAATTTTAGGTAACAAGTTTGAGATGCGGAGGGTTCCAATTCTCCCTGTTGTGGAATCACACCATGAGGGACGATCGTAGCATATTTCATCTTATGAGTGCTCTATGAGAAATGGAAGAGGGGGAAGCATGGCCTTACAATAGCTGGGATTTAATTTCAAGGTTCCAATTTTGTCCATAGCCAAATTCAAAATTGCAATTGCAGACCCTAATTCTTTAGAGTTCTCGTTTAATTCACCTTTTCACAGTCGAATACTACGACCAACCAATACATATAAGATTTTTATTTACTTAATCGTTTAAAAAGATGAAAATGGCATCAGACAACGTGAAAATGTCAGTTTCGGTTAATAATAGACCAAACTCTGAAAAAGCACATGAGAAGCAAACGCCTCACAAGAGTGGATGCCAAAAAAAAAAGTATCATCTTTGTTATTTTTTCATTTTGCATGTTAATCTCGGTTGCTCTTGAGGGCGTATTTAGTTCATTCATCCAGACACATGAGATAATTCATTATCTACCTGGAAGTTGACTTTGGAATCTCTATCTTTGTGATGTCTTTCTTAAAATGCAATCTGAATATATCATAGTGGCATATAATTCTAAGACAAAATTGTTCAATTGTTGAAGATCTTGGCTTAATTGTAAAACAATTTGTACATTAGTTCAACACAATTTTGCCAAATTATAAAATAGGTTGCAGATAAGGTCAATTGAAAAAATTCCAATTGCAAAATAGTTTGTTGATAGGATTAACACAAAATTGCTCAATTGTGAATATATTGCAGGTAAGTTGAACACAGAATTTCTCAATTGCAAAATAGTTTGCAAATAAGTTGAACGCAATATTGCTCAACTGTAAAATAGCTTGCTATTTCTTTAGTCACTTAAATTTACTTTGGTAGATTTTTTCAAATGCAACACAAAATTGCTCAATTGTAAATAGATTGCAGGTAAGTTGAACACAATATTGCTCAATTACAAAATAGTTTGCAAATAAGTTGAAGGCAACATTGTTCGACTATAAAATAACTTGTTATTTCTTTAATCACTTAAATTTACTCCGGTAGATGTTTTCAGATGCCATATGATGAAATAGATTAAATTTTAGTATATGTTAAAATCAAATCTTACCACATCAAACTGGCAGATAAGACACTAAATTTACTTGAACGGGTTAAACATACTTTACAATGTGATGACTCCTCCTAGCAGATAAGACACTAAATTTACTTGAATGGGTTAAACATACTTTACAATGTGATGACTCCTCCTTTCACCTTCTGGAGAACTCGACACTGTGCAACACACACCACAAAACAACCCCACCACAAAACAACCCAAAATCACATGTTCTCTGTAGTAGCAATTCATTATTTCTTTCATGAATTAATTTATTAACCAAATTTTATAAAAAATGGTAAAAAATAGATGTAAAATATTGAAATTGAAGCAACCTTACCACAAATTTCCTACAACCAGCGGTACAGATACAACAATCTTTATCATTTCTCTACACTAGAGGCTCGATGTAAAGACTAATTTGAACAATTTATTGAAGTTTTGGAAAAATAATATAATATGTATTACCCTAACCTAGCCAAACAACCCTAGTTAACCCAAGGTTGCACAAAAATCTCCTATAGCCAATGGGTAGAGTAAATTTATCGATTAAAAAGTCCTAACCCAGAAACCACAACAAACCTTTACATCCTAATCCATTCCATATTCTTAATGCCTTATCCCTATTTTATCCTATGAAAAAAAAGAGGTAATATCTAAGAATATCTACTGTTCCTTTTCATTCATTGTATCATAGCTCATTTTTAGTCTCCATTGTATCTCACTGGGAAGTATTTGTTGAAGACTATATAGTTGGTTTTGCCAGTCTGAATGGACATATTTTTCGTAGAGAAGTTCCCCAAAACACTTTCAAAGATAATGGAAAACCGCCACAGGCTTCTATGAAATTATCTACCAGAGATTTAAATCCCGGGAGTGGATGCAGTTGGGTGAAGACATAGGAGCAGAAGAGCTCTCGCGAGTGTTGTTTCTGAAGGCCATTTAACTTGTGAATTGATGTCTCTTTGACTCCTCTTCTCTTTTTAGAACACCTCTGTTCCGAGATGTAATTAATACTAATCTATTAGAGTGCACAACACTGTGAACACCTGGCAAAAGTGCATCCACCTGATCCAGATCATCGACATCATCTAAAATCCCCAAAACCTAAGAAGATCAAAGATGCTTCTTAAGCATCTCTATACGTTCATCAATGCTGTCTATTTCCATTTCTAATCCAGTCAAAGTCTTGAGAAGTTTCCTCCGCAATGAAATTAAAAATCCTTCAGTTGTGTTATCTCTAAGATCAAATAAGAAGCAGGAGCTACGATAATATGAACTCTTCCTATTGAAGAGATCTTTTGCAAGTGTTTTATTTCCTATGCCACCTAACCCCACGATCCCAACTATCTGAGGTTTCCCACTATGCTTTTGTTGCACTGCAAAAGAACTATGTTTTCAAAATATTTTATTTGCTCATCCAACACCGTTGGATGTTTGGCCACATTAATCTCTAGTATTTGACCTTTTTCAATACACATTCAATAACCTTCTCGACCAGCTCCCCGTCGTCACTGGTGATTCACAAGAAAATTAATTCATCTAGTGAGAAACAAATAAACTTCTATATAGATATATCGAACATAAAGTAATACATGGAATATTGGAGTTTTCACCTATTACATGCCTCCACTTCAAAATCACTTTTGTCCGCAGCAAGAGACATGGCATTTATCCACTTTTCAACAGTGGCTGAGTCATATCGCAGTTCATGTTTGTGTAGGGCTTGGGCATACGAGCCCTGGGTCCACCTGAGTTAAGAGGGTTTAACATTATAAAATACTGGGATAATGGTCGCGCCCATCTCTAGAATGAGGAAGAGCTCTTTGAGACACCAATGTGATTCTGCATATCCCGAATAAAAAATTGCAACATGGACGAAAGTTGATTCAATAGCAGCTTTTATTCTAGAATCGAAGTTGTCACCCTTGCAATTTTCTTCTTTCGAGTTAGGGTTAGGGACGACGACTATTTCTTTTTGGGTTTGGGTTAGGACATTTTAATCGATAAATTTATTTACTCTACCCATTAGTTATAGGAAAATTTTGTGCAACCTTGCTTTAAATAGGGTTTGGATAATACATATTATATTGTTTTTCCAAAACTTCAAAAAATTGTTTAAATTAGTCTTTCCACTGAGAGTCTATGGAAATGATAGAGATTATTTTATGTGTAGGGCTAGTTTTAGGAAATTTGTGGTAAGGTTGCTTCGACTTCATTTTATGTACATATCTTTTTGCCATTTTTTTATAAAATTGTGGTAATGAATTAATTCCTAAAAGAGATAATGAATTGTTGCTACAGAGCGTGTGTGAGTTTGGGTTGTTTGTGTGGTGTGTGTTGCACAGTGTCAAGGTTCTCGAAAGGGTGAAATGAGTCACTATTTTACAATTGGAAAATTTAGTGTCTTATCTGCTAGTTTGATGTGGTAATATTTGATTTTAACATATACTAAAATTTAAGCTATTTCACCATATGGCATCTGAAAACATCTACCAAAGTAAATTTAAGTGATTAAAGAAATACAAAGCTATTTTACACTTGAACAATGTTGTGTTCAACTTATTTGTAAACTATTTTTCAATTGAGTAATTTTGTGTTCAACTTACCTACAATCTATTTACAATTGAACAATTTTAAGTTAACCCTATCAACAAGATAGTTTGTATTTGGAATTTTTTCCTTGACCTTATCTGCAAGCTATTTTATAATTTGGCAAAATTGTGTTAAACTAATGTACAAGTTGTTTTACAATTGAGCCAAGCTCTTCTGCAATTGAGAAATTTTGTCTTAGAATTATTTGTCACTGTGATGTCATAAGCTTTCATTTTAAGAAAAGCGTCACAAAAATATAGCTTCCAAAGTGAACTTCCAGGTAGCCACTCAAATAATGAATTATCTTGTGTGTCTTCATGAATAAACTAAATATGTCCGTAAGAGAAACCAAGATTAACATGGAAAAAGAAAAAATAACAAAGATGATACCTTATTTTTTTCGAGAAGTGCATCCATTGTTGTGAAGTGTTTGCTTCTCATGTGACCAGAAAAGCCAGAAACTTGGTTATGGAGGAGAGATAGAGTCTTCCAACTTGGATATAGAGGTCGTTGAACTAAACTTCTACGTAAAAAAAAAAATGTATGCTATAGTATATAGCAAATGGGTCTGATGTTTCCATCGATCGCGTCTTGAAATATATTTATTATAATTTGTTTTGAATAATTGTGTGTTTTAAAGTTTTTTTAATTCAATAATAGCAACAATCTCACTCTGAGAAAAAAGTTCAGAGAATCGGTTCTTGATCAGATCGGGAATTTTGTTTCTTTTGAAGGCGCCAATGCGAACGCCTTGCTAAACATGCGGTAGTCCAATTGCTAATTGGGTCCTCAGCTTTCTGGATTTCGTAATGCAACGAGGGGAAGATGAATTATAACACTGAGATACCAGTGTTTCGTTTTGTTTGTTCTGTAAGACTTCAAAGTTGTATGATATCTGGGAGGGACATTGCCACATGTGGCTTGTTGTATATCAAATTACATAGTTTATATACCTTATGTCATAGCATTAAATGATGTATCAAATCCCATGGTGTATATGCCCAATGCTATATCATTAAATATTATTTTATGGAGTGCATAGTGCTTACCACCACATAAGGTTATTAAGTGTTTCTTATTATTAACCGTATAGTTTTATACTTTGGATGGAACATTTCACAATGGTTGATTTTGAATGGGCCTTCTTTGTGTGGTGTTAACTGTTTGGATGAGACATTTCACAATGGTTGATTGTGAATGGGCCTTATTGGTGTTGTTTTCACTGTCTCTTTGCATGGACGGTCCACATTGTATTGACCAAGGTCGAATGCCCGTTAAGAACATAATGGTTGACAATTAAAATTAGATATTTTCTTATTATTTGTATTTTTAATTTTTTTATTATTTTTATCTAGGGATTGTTGCAAATGTGAAGCCCTAACGTCCATTGGAAATCTATCTACATGGATAGTCCAAATTTCATTGACAGTTGTTTAACTCTCGTCAAGAACATAAGTCTCACAATAAAAATTGAATTTTCTGGAAATGGGAAGATCTTGTAATGAGTGTTGTTCCTATTGGCCATACCTCATCCTTTTTCACTCGTAGTATAACACTAGCACATCCTCTATTGCAGTGGATGGTGAATGCCGATAGGCATCACCGTCAATTTAACATTTAACATTTGAGAGAATTCATTTAAAACTTCACTTACCTGTAATCGATCTGCCCTCCTACCCTACCCTGATTGAAGAAAAGATTGAATTTAACAAACATGAAAGAAAAAAGAGAATCACTATTGGAAGAAATGAAATACATAATATATCCATGGCAACACAAAATTCAATTAAAAAAAGTTAGTTTGCTTCCCATTGACCTTCGAAAATTAAGCTATGTAAAGCCTCGTACACAGATGGTGCAAAATACAAGAGTTGGTTGTGCCAGGAACAAAAGCACAAATGCAGGAAAAACAGACACAGCTATATGGTGGTTAATTTGAAGGTGCAGTTTTTTAGGAACAAAAATTTTGAATGCTGGTATAATGTTGGCAATAAGTCCTTTGTGAATTGAAATTTTTAAATTTTAATAAGTACGATGCCTAATATTCTCAATGATTTTTGACATTACATCGTTCTAATGTTCTTTATAATCTTGATTGTGTAGCATAATATTGTTTGAAATTTCTTGCACAATCATGTCTTATAGAACTCTCCATTTATGCCCCTCCTCCCACCCTCTATTTTTCAATGATTTTTGACATTACATCGTTCTAATGTTCCTTATAATCTTGATTGTGTAGCATAATATTGTTTGAAATTTCTTGCACAATCATGTCTTATAAACCTCTTGAATGATGATTTATTGGCAACACTTTTGATAAGAATTTAAGGATTATCTTATTTATCATCTTTTCCCCACACATTTACTACTAAAAAAAAATCATAAAATTATCCTTATCCTTATCACATATTGTTGTTCAGGAACTAAATTATACTATCATTTTCAAACTCAAACCCAAACTTAATGTCACAAGAGCTAGATTATTCAACTAAAATCATACCCATTCCTATTGTGGTAACCATAGACACATGCAAATGGGACTGAATTCATCATAAAAATGCATATTTGTCAACTCACATTGCACAACACTTTCATAAACTCAATCTGAAAACATGGAAACCTATTCTCTCGATCATTTGTCAATCAAAAACCATATGATAAGCAGGCAACACTATCAGGGTGTCTCTAAAACCACATACCTAATTATGTATCCAATTATCAAGGTGTCTCTAAAACAAAATTTATATTTAATCAATATAAATCCACCAGATTTCAACCAGGAATCCACGAGCACGAACACCTTAATTAAGGTACACGAATTTGATATTGATTAAATCAATCTTTAATTAGGGATTTTCCCTTAGTAGACACTCTCGGACGTCCTGCTTGATTCTTGCAGTTATGCTCGAATGGAATCGGTCGCGGATATGGAGATAGAATCGAAGGAAGGAGCAAAAGGCAGCACTGAATTTGATTCACCCAATTTAAAGTAAGAAAATGAAAAGCTAGGACAACCAGAAAATGAAATAGGTAGACAGATGGAAATACAAACGTGGTAATCTCAAAGGTTAATCATTTAAACCTGACAATCATATAGTTCTACAATAATTTCTTAATATGATTAGGTAAATGTTAAAAAGTAAACAGGTTAGCAAATGCATTCAAAAATACAAGGAAGTTTTGAAGAGTAAATCACATTCATTGATTTGGGAGGACTTTTAAAAATATGCCAACATCTTCAATTGTTAGCCATCAGATTAGAATTTTAAATTAAAAGGTGATTAATTGTGCCCATTGCCAATAGGTGTATTCCTTTCGACGTAACTAAAAATTATGTTGAGAATTTTTGGAAGAAAACAAAAATGCTCCTATAAATAACATTCATCGTGTATCACGCATTGGTTTCAAGAATTGATCATCTTTTAAAATAGACGATTTAATTACCCATATGTGAAAAATAAACAACTGAAGGACAGACTCATATCATTGGTTATGGAAACTCTTTATTCAATCCAGGACAAGTCCAGTCGATTATACAACAAGAAATATAACTTTATTATTAAAAAATCGCACGTCATTAAAAATTATGTACCATTTCTGACAAAAAACCAAACTCTATCAACACATTTCTGGTCATATCCCCCAAGCTCCACAATTTCTCCACTCCTCGACCCCATGCAGGTTCGACATTTATCATAGCCCAATGAGTTGAAATAGTGAGAGCACAATTGATTGTTATTATTATCCTTCAGCGTTCATTGGAATTAGCTATTGCCTGGACTCAGGCTTCACAATGCATTCTATCAGTTCAATATATGTGCCACGAAGTTAACTAGGGTCTAGGTTGTTGGTGGTGCATATGAGGATGTTTCAACGAATTAACAAAAATAGGTTTGTTAACTATGGAATTCCAATGCCAAGGCGAGGGATATAACTATGCGTTGTCACATAATATCAGCCCTTTACACCTGATCATCTTTGTGTGTCTTGGTCTTGACTCTAATTCCAACTATAAATTGGTATTAGATTCCACTAGAACTCTAGATATCTATGGATAGTTATTCTTGTGAAACCTTTGGTTGTGTTGATTATTGTCACACAGTTTATGATTCAATGGATTTAGGGAGGGTTGATGTGTCACAAAAATTGAACAAGTGACTTGATGAGAATTATACCTCTCATTGACCAACTAGCCCATCACCTATGGGATAAATATTACTCTCACAATTATGTGGGAATTGAAGCCCGCAGATAGTAGGTCAATTGATTAGTGTAAGGTTTTAGTTTAGTCCCATTTGGCCATTGGTTTGATTCCTTTGGGTTCCTTTGTGACACATCAATCCTCCTCAAATCCATCAATCACCGACACATCAATCCTCCTCAAATCCATCAATCACCGAGGCAAAATAAATAGTATGAGAATTTACTGGCTATATGTTAATTTATACTAGATCCACTGATATATTGACCATCCAACTATAAATCTTCTTCAAGTTGTATCAGATTCCACTAGAACTCTATCTATTTGTGGATGGTTATTCCTGTGAAAAATGTGGTTGTGTTGATTACTCCCATAGAATTTTCAATTTAATAGATATAGGGAGGGTTGATGCATCACAAAGGAAACCTAAAAAATTGAATCAATGACCTTATGAGGACTAAACCACACACTAACCAACTATCTTATCACCCATGGGATAAATGTTATTCTCACACAAATATGTGGGAATTCAAGTCCATCGACACTAGTACAATTGGTCAATGGGAGGTTTAGTCCCATCTAGTCACTGGTTTGATTTCTTTGGATTCCTTCATGATTCATCAGTCCTCCTCAAATTCATCAATCACCGGGGACAAATAAATTATGTGAGAATTTGATGGCCATAAGGTATTATATACTAATTCCACTATTATCTTGACCATCCAACTATAAAACTTCTCTAGAGAGGACTTATATTTGAAATAAATTGTATGTAACAAAGAATATGGAATTAAGGGTTTATAGAATTATGCATGAATGAGCAAGGATATGATATCTACAAACCGCAATTGGAGAATATGAATGCGGCTAACTTTGTTTCCTAAAGATATTACATTCAATAGGGAAAATTTTAACGATCCATATTTATCTTAAGGTGAAGAAGCTTGGTCAATCTTACAAATATTTAAAACATCAACCATAAAATGGGCCATGTTTTTGTAAAAATATGGAAATTTCCATGGATTTTACATAGTTTCTAGAAAATTTGTCCTATGGATTTTACTTTTGTCCTATAAAATTGGTATGATTTATTTTAAGAAAAAGAATCACAACTATTTTTTTGAAAAAACCTTGGAAAAATGGTTATGGAAAAATTTAACCCCTAAAATTTTCTATAAAATTCACATGGAAAATTAAGTTTGTCTACTTTTTTAATTCACTTATAAAGAAACAACAATTCCTACTAGGTTGTCCTTTGATTTCTCAAACCATACCATTATGTAATTCAACTCCTTAATTAAGATTCATTCTCAACACTATTTGATGCCAGAGCATCGTCAACAAAGCCACATAGGATGACAACACAACGCCTAGCGCACCTTTTGAGTAAATTTTTAAATTTTTTTAAAGATGGTGTATCTCAGAGAACTTCTAAGTAAATGATGAATCAGAGGAGTTTAATAATAGGATGTTGAGGATTCAAACCATAAGTTATCAAATCGTCCTTTAGTTATTTGATTTTGGCATGGATTTGAAGATTCGCCTTAAATTGCCTGTCACAGACGTTTATTGTATGCCTGAACAAGGTTGGATGCATATTAGTAGGAGATAATGTTATTGAATGTAAGTTGTTTTTATCAGAGTTGTAGCCATTTACATTTGAATGAATATAACAAAGGGATATTGACCCAATACATGGTGTTGCTACTGTTTACAATTTCCTTGCTATTTTCCGTTTTCATGAATGAATGGGTTATGTTATTGAAAGTATGATACTATGAAGCATTTGGATAAGCTTCAATCATTTCTCTTCGTTAAGTTCATGCAAGGTGTGCATACATTCCACAAGGAGTGCATTGACAAAGTCTGTTTCGACTCAAAAGCTCAGGAGAGATAACGTGAACTTTCCATTTGCAAGGAGTGGAAAGGGACTATTGCAAGGTGTGCACATTCCCCTGCAAGAAGTTAATTCTTGCGTAAGAATCTGTTCCAAGGACTGCACAAATTCATAGTTCAATTAAGTGTCGAAGTAACCCTATAAGGAGTCAAATGGTTCAAGAACTAAAGATAAAGAGAGATAGAAGGAGAAATCTTCAAAGGGAGTGAATCTATGAAGGTTTCATGAGATATCATTTATGATCCATCCAGGAGGGAGAGGGATCATCTCAAACCGTTGGATCTGGGAAAAGTGCACATGATTTAAGTCTCTTTCTGCACAAAGGAGCAAGGATTCGTTGATGTCCCAAAGAGGTTAGGGATCATCCATCATCGAGAGGGACATGTGGCATAAGATTTGCAACTCCGGAGAGGAAGAAATTCAGAAGTTTTGTACACAGGAGAGAGAGAAATCGTCGAAGAGCTAAAGGCCAAAATAGATCCTGGTCGTTGGTCTCCAGGAGGTACATGTTGAAAGATATAAGACTTCGAGGAAAGTCACCTTGGAAGATTTCAATTGTGGAGCATGACAAACTCCTGAAGTATTGAAGGCCGAAGTAGATCACAACCGTCCATTGTGAAGAACATGTGGTGAGAGATCAGGAAGTTCTGAGGCCTAACACTCTGAAGCGAAGTTGAGGGGATTGGAGAAGATGTGGACCATAATATCTAGAAGGAAATGTGGCATAAATTCATCGTCTTCAGGTGAAACCACTTTGGGAGAAAACAAGTGTGCAGGAGTTGAGACTCCCAAAGACCGATGAGCTGAAATGAATCATGGTCATGAGATCCAGAAGGACACGTGTTGACAGATTGTGTATTTCGGGTGGAAGTACTTCGGGAGAAAGCAAGTGTGGAGACTTTGAAACTCTCGAAGCCCTAAGAGCCGAAGTTAATCATAACCTTTGATCCACGGGAGACACGCATCGATAGATCGTGAACTCCAGGTGAAAGCACTCTGGGAGAAAGCAAAGGCAGAGAGTTTGAAACTCTTGAAGACTAAAGAGCCAAAGTGAATTTTAGTCATCTATCTATGGGGGAAACGTGTCGATAGATCATCAACTTCGGGCTGAAGAACTCTGGGAGGAAGTGAAGGAGGAGGGATTGAAACTCCTGAAGCCCAAATGGCTGAATTGGTCTATGGTCATTGAACTGTGAACGAAGATTGGTGGTGGGGAATCATTGCGGAGAATGGAGGAAAAATTAGCGAACGTGATAGTTCATGGCTCACAATTCACTAATTCCATTGATCTGGTCAGGATAGGGGATCGACAACCATGATTTGATCGAGTTGCGCTAGTACCTTTTTGATTGCAGAGATTGAGCCCTCCGATAATGAGAGAGCACATTGGTGCCCCGCAATCACTGTGGACTATTGATCTGGTCTCGATTAAAAGTTCTAAAGTCGCCAAGTGACAGGATGTCAAGCCCTGGGTCACATCCGAGGTCCCATGCAAAGGAGGGCTAGAAGAAATAGCTAGTTCCTATCGGTGTTGAGATTTGAAAAGGATCTAAGAAAACAAGGCCCGCGGGTACCATAGGACCTGTGCCTCGGGGGATGGCCTGTGTTTGATTTCGTCTAAGACTAGTAAGGTCTCGAGAAGCTAATCCAGATCGAATATTTTACGATCCTTTATCGGGAGGTCGTGCAACCCCGGGGAAGAGTAGGGGGGTCTGTGTCAAGTGGTATTAGAGCCAAAAAAAACTCAAAGTTGTACTATGGCAGTGAGAAAAGGTCAATAAAATGCCATTGAGGAGACGCAAGGAGCCACCTGTAGCCAATCGCATTGTAGAACGAGAAGTGAGGGAACTTCTTGCCAATATGGAGGCATTGGAAGCAACGTAGAAGAGGGAACCTAATGCTAGAGATGTCATTGAGGAAGAAAGTGAAGAGACATAGGTTGAAGAAGTTGCAAGGGGAGATGCTAGTGAAGAATGCCTATTGAGAGTTGTTGTGAGCTTGGGATCTAGAGAAAACATAGACATCCCTTTGTATGAAGGAAATTTGGATGTTGAAGAGCTGATGGATTGGATAAGGTCCATGGACAAGTATTTCGACTATGAAGATGTCGATGAGGAGAAGAAGGTGAGACATGTTGTCACCAAATTGAAAGGACATGCAACACTGTGGTGGGATGAACTATAGGCTAACAGTCGAAGGAAAGGTAAGAAAAAGATAAAGAGTTCGGATAGAATGGTAGCCAAGATGAAGACTAAGTTAATTCTCAAGGATTATCAGATAAATCTGTTAAGGAAGATGTAGAACTTGAGACAGAAAGGAATGACAGTGAAAGAGTACACATAAGAGTTTTACAAGATGAACATCAGGACTGGACAGAGGGAGAGAGATGAAGAGAAAGTTTCCAGGTACATAAATGGCCTGAGATATGAGATCCAGGATGAAATCATCATGATGTTGATGAGGACAACTGTAGGGTAGGCATATCAATATGCACTGAAAGAAGAGGAGAAGTTGGCTAGAAAACAAAGCCAATGATGCAAAGGTTGAGTCCCGAACATAGGTAAAGGAGTTACCCATGATAAGGCACAAAATCCCAAGGGTGAGGATGAGAAAACCCACAATCACTCAGAAAGAGGAGGAAGCTCAAGAGGGAGAAATCATGGTGGTAGAAATTCTTTTTCCATAGGAGGAGGAGAAATAATATGTTATACATGTGGAAAACAAGGAGACAAGTCGTGGGAATGTCTCAAGAAAAAGAAAGGAGGAGGTGAAGCTCACATTTTAGAAGGACATAAAAGAAATGTTGAAGAAGAATGTGCAAAGGATGGAAAACCATTTATGTTGAGGAAGGTTCTCTTGAATCCAAATACAAAAGTTGAAAAACCTGTGCAGAGGAACAATATGTTCAGGACAACTTGCAAGACTAAAGACAAAGTATGCAAGGTGATAATTGACAGTGGGAGCACTGATAATATAGCATCCATAGAGATGGTGGAGAAATTGGAGCTAGAGACAACTGCACATCCAAATCCAAATTAAGTCTCATGGTTGAAAAAAGGACACTAGGTAATGGTAAGTAAACAATGCCTTGTTGAATTTAAAATAGGTGGATATAGAGATGAGATTCTATGTGATGTAATTCCCATGGATGTATATCATGTTTTGTTGGGAAGACCATGGAAGTTTGACAAGAATGTCATTCATGATGGGAGAAGGAACACTTACACTTTGGAAAAGAATGGTATAACACACATGTTGCTTCCAATATAAGAGAAGAAAGTAAAGGAAGAAGCCAACACAAGTATACTTCTCATGAGTGGGAAGGAACTTCTGAGTGAAGTCAAGAAGGAACATGAGATGCAGTTTGTTGTGGTGAGGAAACCCAGAGTTGTCCTTACAAGTACTTCTATGGATGATTTTCCTGAAGAAGTTCAGGAGCTGTTGGAGAATTTGGCTGACATAGTAGTGGATGAGTTTCCTAGCTCATTGCAACCCATCAGAAGTATCAACCATCATATTTACATGATGCCAGGAGAAATTCTATCGAACAAAGAAACATATAGATTGACACCTCAAGAGAATGAGGAGGCAAAGAAACAAGTCCAAGAATTATTAGACAAGGGTTTGGTTAGAGAAAGCTTGAATCCATGCATAGTACCAACTGTGTTGAGTCCAAATAAGGATGGAGGATGGAGAACATGTACAGACTCAAGATCCATAAGCAAGATTGCCATCAGGTACAAATTTCCTTTGCCCAGGATGGATGACTTAATGGATTGCTTAAGTGGAGAATTTTTGTTTTCAAAGATAAATTTGAAGAGTGGATATCACCAGATAAGGATGAGAGAAGGTGATCAGTGGAAAAAAACCTTTAAGACAAATGAAGGGTTGCATGAGTGGCTTGTTATGCCATTTGGCTTAACAAATGCCCCAAGTACTTTTATGAGACTTATGAATGACGTATTGAAGGATTTGATTGGTAAGTATGTGATTGTATATATGGATGATATATTGGCCTTCAGTAAAACTGAAGAGGAGCATTTGAGACATCTGGAATTAGTGATGAGGAGACTACATCAGGACAAGTTGTTTATAAATCTGAAGAAGTCCTCTTTTATGAATACCAGACTCATTTAATTGGGTTTTGTGATCTCTTCAAATGAATGGAAGATGGATCCTGAGAAGTTCAGAGAAATCATAGAAAGACCATCACTAAGGAGTATGTTTGAAGTGATAAGCTTCCATGGATTACCCAATTTTTATAGGAAGTTCATTAGGAATTTCAATGGAATTTCTACACCAATGATGGATACAGTGAAGAAGAGACACAAGTCTTTTAATTGTACAGAATAAGTTGAGAAAAGTTTCAATATATTGAAGGAGAAGATAACAGAATGACCAATTTTGGTCTTGCCAAATTTCGGGAAGACATTTCAAGTAAGGTGTGATGCGGGTGGAGTTGCAATTTGAACGGTTTTGAGCCAAGATAATAGGCCTATTTCAAATTTCAGTGAGAAGTTGAATGAGATTAAGGGAAAGTACTCCACATGTGATAAATAATTTTATGCCATAATTCAAGGCTTGAAGAAATGGAAGAACTACCTTATTCCAAAAGAATTTGTCTTGTATTGCAATAACCAAGCTTTACAATTCATAACCGGACAAGAGAAGTTAGACCAGATACATGCTAAGTGGATATAGTTTATGAAAAAATTCACTTTTTTCATTAAACATATTTCTGATAATGCTAACAAAGTTGTTGATGCATTGAGCCGGAGATGTCTGATTCTGTAGGAATTCCAGGTCAAGACCTTAGGGTTTGAACACCTTAATGGGATGTACTGTAATGACCCAGATTTCAAAGAAGCATTAGAAGCATGTGAAAATCATGTGCTCAGAGATATGAGTTAGTGGAAAAAAATATATGATCCAATATGGATTGATGTTTAAAGGTTTCCAATTGTGCATACCAAAGTTTTGAATGAGAGAAAATCTGCTAAAGGAAAAACATAGTGGAGGCCTAGTATGACATTTCGGCCATGACAAGAAGTTTGCAAAGTTGAAAAATTCATACTATTGGCTAGGTATGAGAACAGAGGTGAAAAGTTTTGTAAACAAATGTGAGATTTTCCAGTATGCAAAAGGAAAGAAACAAAACACTGGATTGAACCAGCCACTTCCTATTCCAGATAGGCCTTTGGATGCAATAAGCATGGATTTTGCGTTGGGATTTCCATAGAAACAAAGAGGAAGTGATTCCATATTTGTGGTAGTGGATATATTTTCAAATATGTCACACTTTATCCCATGCCAGAAGACGAATGATGCAAAACACATTGCAAATTTGTTTTTCAAGGAAGTTGTGAGACTTCATGGACTGCCCAAGAGTATTGTCTCAAATAGGGACACTAAATTTGTTGGTCATTTCTGGAGAGCATTATGGAAGAAGATGGGGACATAACTGTATTTTAGTTCAACATATCACCCTCGAACAGATGGACATATGAAGGTGGTAAATAAGATCTTGGGAAATTGTTTGAGAAGTTTGGTCACTAAACATCATAGCCAATGGGATCAAATTTTGTCACAAGAAGATTTTGCATATAATAACTCGCCAAACAAAAGTACATGAAAAATCCCATTCCAGATAGTGTATGCGATCATGCCAATAGGGGTATCATAATTGAGAGACATGGAGTAGAGTGATTTCATAAGAGTTGGAGAAGAAGAATTTGCTGGAGAGATGGAGGAGCTTCATAATTAGATGAGGGAGCAGTTGTAGAACAACAATGCAGAGTATAAACGCAGAGTTGATCAACACAAAAGAGATCTTCAATTTGAAGTGGGATATCAAGTTTTATCACACTTGAGGAAGGAAAGGTTCCCAAGAGAAACATATAACGAGATGACATTGAAGAAGATTGGACCATGCAAGATCCCAAGGAAATTTGGTAATAATGCTTATGACATAGAGCTTCTAGAGGATGTGGGAATATCACCCATATTCAACATTTCAGACATGTATCCTTAAAGGTAATATGAAATAGAAAGTTCATAAAATCAAGAGAAGCTTCAGTGGGAGAAGTAGATGCCTATAGGATAAAATCCACAAATGGAGAAGATTGTTGATTAGAGGATTGGCAAGAAGACCAGAAGAAATAACTATTTTGAATATTTGGTCAAGTGGAAGGGACACCCCATCGAATATGCTAGTTGGGTAAGTGAAGTTGATATCCAAAAGCATGGAAGGTCAGTGCAGGAGCTCATGGATAGGATACCATGAATTTTCTACCCAGAGGAATATGATGCAGGAGCATCATCAGCAAAGCCACTAAGGATGATAGCACAACGCCTAGCACGCCTTTTGAGCAAAAAAATTTAAATTTTGAAAGATGGTGCATCTCATATGAATCAGAGGAGTTTTAATGGTCGGAGGTTGAACAATCGCATCAAACTAGAAGAGATCAGATCTTCTTTTAGTTATTTGATTTTGGCGTGGATTTGAAGATTCACCTTAAATTTTCTGTCACAGATGTTTATTGTAATAGGACTTAGTAGTTGTAATCTTTTACTTCTATTAGATAGGTAGTTGGAGGAAACCCTAGAGGAAGTCTTGTATAAGTAGATGCATTGTATGCCTGAACAAGGAAGGCTACAAATTAGTAGGAGATAGTGTTACTGAAGTTGTTTTTATGAGAGTTGCATCCATTTACATTTGAATGAATATAACAGAGTGATATTGACCCAATGCATGGTGTTGCTATTGTTTGTAGTTTCCCTGTTATTTTTTGTTTTCATGAATGAATGGGTTATTTCGTTGAAAGTATGATACTATGAAGTATTTGGATAAGCTTCTTTCATTTTTCTTTATTGAGTTAATGCAAGGTGTGCATACAGTCCACAAGGAATGCATTGACGGAGTCATTTTTGACTTAGAAGCTCAGGAGAGATAGCGTGAACTTTCCATTTGAAAGGAGTACAAAGGGACAGTTGAAAGGTGTGCACAGTCTCCCACAAGAAGCTAAGTCTTGCGTAAGAATCTGTTGCAAGGAGTGCACAGTTTTGTAGCTCAACTAATTGTCGAAATAACCCTCTAAGGATTCAAAGGGTTTGCGAACTAAAGCTCAAGAGAGATAGTGGGAGAAAATCTTTAAAGGAAGTGAAGCTCTGAAGGTTTCATGAGATATCGGTCAAGATCTGTCTAGGTGGGAACGAGATCATCTTAAACCATTGGATTTGGGAAAAGTGCACGGGATTTAAGTCTTTGTGTCCACACAAGAGCGAGTATTCGTCAAAGTCCTGAAGAGGTTAGGGACAATCCATCATCCAGAGGGACATGTGGTATAAGATTTGCAAATCTAGAGCGGAAGCACTTCAGAATATTTGTAGACAAGGAGAGAGCGAAATCACTGAAGAGTCGAAGGCCGAAATAGATCCTGGTCATTGGTCGTGAGGAGGTACATGTTGACATATCTAAGAATTTGGGGAAAGTCACCTCAGAAGATTTAAATTGTGGAGCATGACAAAATCACGAAGTCTTGAAGGTCGAAGTAGATCGCAACTGTCCATTTTAAAGAACACGTGGCAAGATATCAAGAAGTTCAGAGGCCTAACACTCTAAAGGGAAGTCGATGGGAGCGGAGAAGATCTGGACTGTCAAAGCTAGAAGGACACGTGGTGGAAATATGTCGTCTTCGGGTGAAACCACTCTGGGATAAAATGAGTGTGCAGGAGTTTAGACTCCCAAAGCTCGAAGAGCCGAAGTGAATTGTGGCCATTAGATACAGAAGGACACGCACCGACAGATTGTGTATTTTGGGTGGAAGTGCTTCCGGAGAAAGTAGGTGTGGAGAGTTTGAAACTCCCGAAGCCCAAATATCCGTAGTTAGTCATAGCTGTTGATCTGTGGGAGACACGCATCGATAGATTGTGAACTATGGGTGAAAGCACTCCGGGAGAAAGCGAAGGCAGAGCGATTGAAACTACCGAAGCATGAAGAGTCGAAGTGAATTTTAGTCGTCGATCTGTGGGGAAAAAGGGTCGACACATCGTCGAATTCGAGCCAAATCACTTTGGGAGGAAGTGAAGGAGGAGGGATTGAAACCCTTGAAGCCCGAATAGTCGAAGTGGTCTATGACTATTGATCTGTGAACAGAGATCAACGGTCGAGAATTATTACGAAGCACGGAGGAGAAATTAGCATATGGGCTATTTCATGGCCCCCAATTCACCAACACAATTGATCTGGTCGACATAGGGGATCAACGACCATGATTTCACTGAGTTGGGCGAGTACTTTTCTGATTGTGAAGATTAAGCCCTCTGATAAAGAGCGAGCACGTTGGTGCCCTGCAATCACTATGGACCATTGATCTGGTCTCGATTAAAAGTTATGAATTCGTGAAGCGCCAGGAGTTCAAGCCCCGGGTCATAGTCAAGTTCCCATGCAAAGGAGCGCTAGAGGAAGGAGCTAGCACCCGTCGTTGTTGATATTTGAAAAGGCGTTAAGAAAACAGGGCCCACGGGTACCATACAACCTGCACCTCGGGGGATAACACGACCTGTGTTTTATTTATTTTGAGACTAGTAAGGTCTCGAGGAGATAATATAGCTCGAATATTTTATAATCCTTGACTGGGAGGTCGCACAACCCTGGGGAACGGTAGAGGGGTCTACGTCACTATTAATATTCATGGTGAGGTCACCAACTCATTTCCTTGCATTTTTCTTAAATTACAATTCATTCTCAAAACAATTAAGATTCATGGTCATCTCACCCACTCATTTCCTTGCATTTTTCTTAGTGAAAAAGATTAATCCATTGGTGGGAATGCCCAATCTTTTATTTTAAAGTTTCTTCATTTTTCATTAATAAAATTAAGGATATGATGTCAATTCTATTATATTGTTTATATTTAGTGATGATGTGCTCCTTTTCATGAATATATGTATTAACAGAGCTCTATATGTTATTAGAAAAAGGAACACTCACACGTCAAACTAGCTGAGTTAGGTTGAAGTTAAGATTTATGAACAAATCGACGGTGCCATGATGGGTTTGCAACTCCCTCCAATTGTAGCTAACTTGTTTAATGGATTTAGCTAACTTTTTTATGGGATATTTGATTGAAAATGTAATCAACTCATTACCATTAATACATAAAATGTTGATTGAAATTTGTGGATGATACCAATGTGGTGTTGTCACAAAACATTAAAAAGTTCATGAAACATTTAATTCAATACGAAAATAAATGAGAACGGGTGTCTTATTTTTTGATATACTTTTACCAAAAAATGAAAAGTTCATGAAACATTTAATTTAATATGAAAATAAATGAGAATGGGTGTCTTCTTTTTCGATATACTTTTACCAAAAAATGAAATGGTTTATCCCACAAGTTTTGTAGGCAGAAACCCATAACAAAGAAAATTTACATGCATATTCTTGTTCATGAACACCAAGAATTTAAATCTATATTCAAACTCATTTATGTTCAATTATATTAAAGGCATGTACATAGGAAGAGGTTTTACCTAAAACTTGTAAATAACCCAAAAAACTGTAAACAACCCAAAACCTGTCAACCAATACCACCTTCTCTCCAACTGTCACAACAATAATTAAATCCCTGTTGTCGGTAACTATGAATCTAACATCAATTAACTCCTTGTATTTCACCATTGATGTTTCACCACTACTGCATTGCCTTCCCATCACCTTCTAGACTGCCTTTTTCAACTATATTCCTTCAACCACAACTTGTTCCACTAAAAAATGCATTATAGATTCATGTTTCCTGCTTAGGAGTCTATACAACTTTAAATAACGTTCACCATAAATCTATACTACATTTTATAGTAGATCAAGCCATGGATGAAGTACTGCAATTGCATAAGGCAGTGTAGAAATTGATGGGAAGGTGGTGCAACAGTGGTGACATGGAGATGGTGAGTTGTAAGGAGTTAATTGATGTCAGATTCAAAGTTGATTGATGGCAACTAGAAACAATGAGTTAATTGATGTGGTGACAACTAGATACAAGGTGGTATTGGTTGACAGGTTTTGGGATGTTAACCATTTTCAGAAAAATCTCTTCCTAGGTGCATGCCTTTGACATAACTATATCTCAATCACCTTACTTCATGTAACAAAGCATCAAGTTTGACAATTCAACCCATGGATCTTGTGGAGTTGGGGAGATGCATACAAAAATTAAATAGGAAAATATAAACATACTTTTATTGAATATCTCGGCATGGTCCTTGAAATGCCCATCCTTGAACTATCATTCCTTCCCAAGAAAAAAAACGACCACGACATGAATCTAGTCATTGGGTAACAACACAAATGGCTTATCCCTCACCTGAAAGGTAACCATGTCCTGTCACAACCACTCTTCCTCTATATAGTAATACACTCAAGCTTCTCTGGCATCTCCTTAACCTTAGCATCAGTGGAATAGTAGATTCCATCCTCCAAAAATTCCTTCACATTGTACATATTCAAAAGGATCTGGAAGGTATCGAGAACAATAATGATAAGAGTAACCTCACCAACAATATTTTTGTTACATTTAATGCCAGTATTTAATGTTGAGGATATCTTGGAATTTCCGTTCAACCCGTCATTCTGTTTATTTTATTTTTCCCCAATATCATTCCCAAACCCTTTTTCTTCAAATGATCTCTTCATTCCCCTATTTGGTGTCTATAAGTTTTACCACTTATCTTTCTTTGGCCCTCTTATTTTCCATCATAGTGACGTGATAAAAATTCTTATTCCTACACTCCACTTATAGTTGATGGGACACTTTGTTTATTTGCTTCCAGTTGGAAACCCATATTCAGTATTTAGTTCCTTTGCAGGATATTGTTTGGAACTGTTAGCACTCCGTAAATCTATTCGACTGATAAACAGGCGATGAAGGTAACTTTCTCAATCGACTTTGAGACCCAAAAATAGCCTTTTGGATCTGGAGAGGGCTCTCTCAGAAATGGCGCGGTCTCCGCGCAGGATATGACTTTGAAAACAATGGCTAGATTTAACACCTTTGATATAATTGGTTATGTTTATAATCACACAAGAAAGTAAGACTTGGGCTATGGGGTCGATCTAAGGAAGAGACAGGACAAATGACTCAGTGAATGGACTTGAGAGGATAAGGCTAGGCGAGCAACAAACTTCAGTGTAAAACCGTAATTTGTGGTGGGAGAAATTACATGAAGTAACTCAGGAGCGCCATTGTGGGAGAATTTAGAGTTATCTTTAGAGGAAAACGTATTGTCTAATTGGCATGAACAAGGGGCAATGTACAGTGAATCTACAGGTTCAATATGAAATAAATATCATAGGAAAACACATACGCAAAGAAAGAAGCACAATACATCCAACTGTTACAACAAGAATCTTATCGTCAAGATACAGTGCATTTTCATTAAATTCTAGTCCAAACTCAGATTACATACAATAGTTGTTGTCTACCACATTTGCGAACCAACCTTGTTTACATGAAAATGATCCCCATATATAGAAAACTAATTTCACCCTTGGTTGCTAGGGTCGAACTGTTCCCTCCTAGAATCATGGATCCATTTTCTTTTAAAGAGAACAATAACTTCAATGGATTCACTAAAAATAGAAAACCTGACTTTGCCAAATCATAATCGTAACCGAAATATTCTTTACATTCATTGATCACGATAAAAATTCAACCATATGGTTGTGATGAGTCATTATGTGCACTTATAAACACTCTTTCATCCCTGCATAGAAAGTCTTCTATGCAACAATAACCTATCTTGGTTTCTTGAAATTCATCTCCAACTGGCCGAAATACATGTCGAAAAACATGTCTCGGACAATAAATCACGAAAACGGAAAAATAGGGCTCAAATATTCCTTCTAATCTCCCAATCTATGACACATTTTACAAATCTGAGGGAGGTTTTTATTACTTGGATTCTCCTCGACAAAAACCTCTCGGGGATTTTCAAAATTCCTCTCAAGTTGGTCATAAATGGATCTTGAATTTGGCCACTAAACTAGTAATTTGGATAGTGTGACCTGTAGCTTGTGCACAGGAAAATACACTACGCGACAGCCCACTGCACGATGAAATCCACTGCGTGACAACATCCTATGCTCAAAAAACTTCTTTGCATGACAAAATCCTCTGTGTGACAGGATCATCTACACAAAGACATTCTCTGCACGACAACATTCTCTACACGAAAAACTTCTTTGCACGACAAAATCCTTTGTGCGACAGGATCCTCTATGCGAAGACATTCTCCGCGAGAAAACATCCTCTACGCGACATCATCCTCTACGTGATGTGCAGTGAATTTTGCAGTGTGCCATGAATTTTGCAGTGTGCAGTTGCAAATTGAAATGGGAATAAAAAAATGATAATCTTCCTTTTGAAACTGGCCCTTGGAGATGTTAGATGATTCCAGGCATAAAAATAACATGGGTTCTAATAGACATGACTTTGTAAATTGTTGACAAAGATCCAACCTTAGCCATGAAGATCATGGTGTTAACAACTGGCTCCAATAGGGATGCTATCCTCCCTGTGAGGTAGCAAAGAAAAGTAGACCAGGTGCCAATCCATTGGGCTTCTCCCAAACTCAACTTTCCAACTATAACTTGTAACTTGCATCCGATGAAAACCAAAAACTGTATATGCTCCAAACTGAAATCTGAAACTAAGATGAAAATGAAAACAACAGATTGCTAAAAGAAATGCTCATAGTACCAAGCTTATTCGCACTCCTACCTACCCTAACTGCTGAAAATCTATCAATCAAGTTAAATCAAAATGCCAATGCAACCATGCAAGCAATTTATCCACCGTTTGATTTCTTTTCACATGTTTTCTCTAAAGCTTGTTTATTGTTAATTCATTCAAGAATTTATCTATAAATTCCAATCTCAAAAAATTAAAAACATTGGGGTTGTTTACCGCCTCCAACAAAACTGCAAATGGATCCTCCAAAACATGCATAAAACAACAATCATGCTTCACCCCTTCCACTGCATCCTTGTTTTCATGTAATTCAACCTGTTGATTACCACAAAAGGCTGAAAAATATGTTGAGACTGATGGAAATAACAATATTTTCAATTAGAAGACAATGTTGGCTGAAACGAAACCCCTAGTGGAAATAAATCCATATCTAACATTGATGTTGATTTACCATCATATTTATTTCCAAGCTGGTAGTTGATCACATGCTGTAAATCTGAAACAACTTTCCATGTAATCAAGAACAGGGTCATTAAAAGTATGAGAAGTTTGTTGGTCCTCTTCACTGATAAAAATTTTCTCATGTAAAACAATATCACTGTGAATGCAATCAGACTTCACTGCTTCCTTTGTCATCTCAAGATTTACTTTCAACGATTCAAAGGAAGAAAAACATAATGGAAGACAGTTTTCATTTGCAAGTCCACTGATTTCTTCATATTCAACATCATGTCTGTAGGATTTTTGATTTGAAACATTATAAATATTTTTCTTCGGCAATTCGAAAGATGCAAAACACAATGGAAAAGTTCTTTCATCTAATTCATAACTTTCTTCATTTTCTTCACTGATGTCATATGCACATTTTTCAATTTCTTTGGATTTCTGAACACCCTCATTTTCAGATTCATCTTCGACCAATGGTTGTAATTTTGAACTGATAAAACCTTCTATATAACAAACAATGGGGTCATTAAACAAATGAGAACATTGTTTCAATTTCTTGTCAATTGTTTCCCATGAATCAGTGTGATTTTGCATCTGCACACATTCCTTTGCTTCAGTGATGATCTTAGAATTTTCTTTCAACAATTTAAATGAAGAAAAGCATAAAGGTAAATAATTTCCTTCAGTTGATTCAATACTCTCTTCTTTGTAACTATGATATGTAGGCTTATTTCTCTCATTACATTGCTGAAAAGGAAAATTTTCTGATAGAGAACATGCAACTGGTTGTTCTAGGAAGTCAACATCATAATCATCATCATCTTCATCATATATAGGCAAATCAACAACATCTTCAATGTCATCTAACAAGGAAAAGCTTGGAACATCAACCTGCTCTTCAACAAGCTGATTTGCAAACTCATCTTCTTGATTGTCTACAAATGAATACATAAAACAATCATTTTCATTCTCATGATGAGAAAGATCAGGATGTATATTTGTTTATGCACAATCTCATGTTCTTCAACTTTAAACTTCTCATCCAAAATCTGATTTTGTAGCTCCTTACATGCTTGAATATTGTCTTCCACTTTCTGAGCATTATTAAACATCTGTTGCAAAGACATAGACTTCCTCTCCATTCGAAGAAAATATAATTATGATTGAAAGGTTGTTACATAATGGAGCATGGAAGTGACTTCAGGAGGTTGGACTTCTTTAGGCATTTTATAATAAAGACTAACAAACCTCCTACTAAAATTTGAGATCTTTTCATATTTCATTCTTCTCATGGAATAAAACTATGAAAGGAGTAGATTCCATGAATTTCTCTCACCCCAAAATCTATGGAAAGCTTCCCTTAATTCATCCCATGAGCTAATCAAATGAGGATGAAAATGTCTGAACCATGCTTTGGCATCTCCTTGTAAGGACTAAGAAAAGGCCCTCATAGACACATCAACATGTTCAATCTCAAAAAGATCTATAAAATGCTCAAAGATTTGAATATGTTTTTCAGCTGAATGTCCATCGAGCTCTCCATTGAACCTAGGAAGGTACTTATAATGTTTTAGAGGAAATTCATGAAGGATGGAAGGAAATTTAAGAGGATTTTATCCTTATTGAATCTTAGAGGGTACATGATTAAGAACAGAAGGTACAAGATCAACTTTGGTTTCATTAAGCTCACAAGAATGGTCATGGACATCATATGGTTCAGAGGAAAGATCTTGGTGAATATTGGCTATACAAGAAGGAGGTATACCTACATTTTGCAATGAAGGATATACAAGGGTAGATATTTGGGATTCATTTGAATGCAGTAAGTGAAGAAATATTCTTTTGAAAAACTCAGGAAAGGATAAGAAGATATTGGTAAAATAGAAAATTACTTCTTAAACTAAACTTAAGCTTGAGTACCTTATTTTCTCATACTTCTCTTCCATATCTTTGTCAACAGGTTTCATTCTCTAGTGGATTATTTGAATCACATTTGAAGCTTGATTGGCGTCGCCATGAAAACTTTATCTCTGGATTCTTATACCAGTGGAATCACCTTCAACTGATTTTCTAATGTGTGGAGTCCCGAGAGCAGAAATACAACTAATATGTTCCTAAGTGTCTGTTGCTCTCAGACCTTAGAAGTGAAACAATGTTGTTCTTCCCAGGGAAAGCTTCATTCAATTCCGTCCTTGACAACGACGCCAGAATGTTAGAACTCCATAAATCTAGTCAGCTGATAAACAAACAACGAAGGTAACTTTCTTAACCAACTTTCAGACCCGAAACTAGCCTTTCAAATCTAGAGAGGGCTCTCTTAGAAATGGCGCGGTCTCTACGCAGGATATGACTTTGAAAACAATGGCTAGATTTAACACCCTTGATATAATGGTTTCTGGTTATATTGGCGTAGGAAAGTAAGACTTGAGCTATGGGGTCGATCTGAGGAAGATACGGGTCAAATGACTCAGTGACTAGAATAGAGAGGATAAGGCTAGGCGAGCAACAACCTTCAATGTAAATATGTAATGTGTGGTGGGAGAAATTACAGGAAGTAACTCAGGAGCACCGCTATGGGAGAATTCAAAGTTATCTTTAGAGGAAAACATTTTTTCTAAGTGGCGCGAACAAGGGGCATTGTACAGTGAATCCACAGGTTCGATAATTCATTCTGAAATAGACAGAAAGAGATATCAAATAAATATCACAGGAAAGAACATACGCAAAGAAATAAGCACAATACATCCAACTGTTACAACTAGAATCTTATCGTCAAGCTACAGGACCTTTGCATTAAATTTCGGTCAAAACTCAGATTACATACAATAGTTGTTGTCTACCACATTTGCGAACCGAACCTATTTACATGAAAATGATCCACATATATAGAAAACTAATTTCATCCTTGGCTTCTAGGGTCGAACTGTTCCCTCCTAGAATCATGGATCCATTTTCTTTGAAAGAGAACAATAACTTCAACCGATTCACTAAAAATAGAAAACCCGACTTTGCCAAATCATAATCGTAACCGAAATATTCTTTACAGTCATTGATCACAATAAAAATTTTACCATATGGTTGTGATGAGTCATCATGTGCATTTATGGACACTCTATCATCCCTCCACAACAAGTCTGCTATGCAACAGTAACCTCTCTCGGTTTCTTGAAATTCATTTCCAGCTTGCCGGAATATGTGTCGAAAAAACATCTCTCAGACAGAAAATTACGAAAACAGGAAAATAGGGCTCAAATATTCAATCCGTGACACATTTTACAAATGTAAGATATTTTTTTATTACTTGGTTTTTCCTCAACAAAAACCTCTCGGGTATTTTCAAAATTCCTCTCTAGTTGGTCAGAAATTGATCTTGAAGTTGACCACTAAACCAGTAATTTGTACAATGCAACTTGTAACCTCTGTGCAGGAAAATGGTGTGTGCGACAGCCCACTGCGCAATGAAATACACTGCGCGACAACATCCTATGCGCGAAAACCTTCTTTGCGCAACAAAACCATCTATGGGACAACATCCTCTGCGCGCCAACATTCTTTGTGTGGCAACATCCTCTATGCGAGAGCATCCTCTGCGTGTTGCGCAGTGAATTTAATAGCGCACAATTGCAAATTGAAATGGGAATAAATAAATGATAAACTTCCTTTTGAAACTGGCCCTTGCAGATGTTAGATGATGCCAGGCATAAAAACAACATGGGTGCTAATATGCATGAATTTGAAAATTGTTGAAAAACCTCTAACCTTAGACATGAAAATCATGGTGCTAACACGAACCATAAAAACAAGCAAGTGCCAACCTAACAAATCATGGTGAATCCTTAAACATGCTTGATGATATCTCTCTCATTTGGTTGAATCTTGGCATGCATTGTTCCTAAGAATATAAGCATGGATATGAGTGACGTCGATGTTATTTTTCTTCGTATGAGATATGATCGATGTATTATTACAATGATGAGTGTTCCATATATATATAACATATGGTGACTATCCCTAAAAGGATGCATCCCTTGGATAACCAATAACTATTTATTATTATCATTTACTTATTATATATAATATTTAATAATCAATAATTATATTATCAATTATTAATCTAAGAGAATGTCTTCCTGATGTTGTCCAAACATCAACACTCTCTCTTTCAATGAGGGATACATTCTGCATCATGCCAATCTTGTCTCTGAAGTATACAAAAATCACCCTAGACTCATGACACTTGCCTATCAGTCTTGGGAGATGTCTCTTTCCCACCTGAACTGAGGAGAAACTCCTTCTCCATATGTCCCTATGAGCCAATTGACTCTCTCTGAGATCAGGCTCACTCTAGGTCTGCATGTAATAACATATATCATCTTGAGTCTTTATCATTTCTTATAAAATCACCATGACTAGGAAAAACACCATACCGAGATCTTTCACCATAGGTACACACATGTGAGTGAATTTCATCCCGATGCTAACTCACATGTGGAAAACACTTCAAGCACCTCTAGTCCATATTATTCCTTTTCATGATCAATGAAGGACTAGGCCTCGACCCATTTACCACAAGTGCACCTTTATGATATATGTATCCTATATCCCTTTGTATGGAACCCAATCGATGAGAAGGTCCTCCAGATGTTGAAACATCAACACTCCCTCTTATCTAGGGAGGTATCTTTCCACAATAGTACACATCTACTATCCAATGGTACACAACCACTACTAGTAGCATAGAACTATAGTCTAGTGACACACAATCACTTCCACTGGTACACAACCACTTTAGTAGTAAACAACTATTGTACAGAGACACACTGTCTCTACTAGTGTTACACAACCATTGTAGTAGAAAATTTTTTGTCACACATGGCACTCCCATGTGGAATTATAGAGGGACACCCTCTAGCAACACTAAGGTCAAATCTCCATAGTGTGTTATGTCAAGGTAAAATACTTTCACATGTCCTCATGTGCTCTCTAGAAGGGGTGTGTCCTCATGTGCTCTCCATAAGGGACATTGTCCTATAAGACCAAATCCACTTATCTCTTCTCAGATAAGTGTCCCACTTATCCCTTCTAAAATAAGTGTCCTCATAGATCAACTCATCTCAGTTCACATTGGAGTACGATCTAGAGATTGTGTATAACACATGGCACTCCGATGTGGACTTATATAGGTTACTCCCTCTAGAAACCCTAGGGTCAACTCCCCATAGTGTATGACATCAAGGTCAACTCCCTTGACATGTCGTCATGTGATTTCCACATGGTTGTTTCCTCAGATTCTCTCCACAACTGACATTGATCTATCCCTTATCGGATAAGTTTCCTCACATATAAACACACTTACCCCTTCTCAGATAATCCCAAACCCACTTATCCATTCTCGGATAAGTGTCCTCATATATAAGCTCAACTCATTCACAGAGGGTTATGATTTGGAGAATGTCTCAGGAAGGTACAAACATCAACACTCCCTCTTAGCAAGGGAGGAATTCTTTTCCATGCCAAGTTTTTCATTGAAGTACTTGAACTTCATCCTGGTTTTGTAAGAACATCAACAACCTGCTCATTTGTAGGAAGGTACTGCATTGGTACTTCCTTCCTCTACACCATGTCTCAGAATAACATTGGAATCCAACACATGTCCAAATAAATATGTAAGGAGATTGTGAAGCCACATTGCTTCGCAGACTGCCACACTCAATGCAATGTACTATTCTTCTATAATTATCAAGGCCACATAAGTTTGTTTATTCTACACCAGGAAACCATGGAAGATCCCAAAGTGAAGCAACACCTAGAGGTGCTCTTCCTATCCACTTTTCTCCTTGCCCAATCAAAGTCAGTATATCCCTACAATATCATGTCAATATTGGAAGTATATCTCATACCATGTCGAACTATTCCTCGCAATTATCTCAACACATGCTTCACAACAATCCAATGTGTTTTTCTCCACTGACTCATAAACTAGCTAGTTGTACTCACTACATAACAAATATTTGTTCTGGTGTTATGTAGATACAACAATAATCCAATCAATTGTATGTATAGAGTCAAATCTATTTCTTCAAAATTGGAAGAATAAACACTTAGTTTCTTTAGATTCGTCACCATTGGTGTAGCCACAAGGTTCTAGTTCAATGTCCAAAACTTCTTCAATATCTCAACTGTGTACTTCCCCTGAATCAGGAAGATCTCATAAGTTCTCTACCACACCTCTAGTCCCAAGAAGTAGTGCATCATACCAAGGTACTTCATCTCAAACACAGAGGCCAACTTATACTTGCATTCAACAATAAGGCTCTCTATACCGGTGAGGAATAAATCATCAACGTAGAGGACCAAAATTAGGGACTCACCATTAACAATATTGTATTACAGGTTGGGATTGGAAAGACTTTTGTTGAAGCCTAAAATCCTTATATGTCCATCAATCCTCGCATACCAAGTGTTGGAAGACTTTTAAAATTATAATCCTGAAGCTTTACCCTTTTTCTCTTTACTTCATCTCAAAATCAAACTCCAATAATAAATCATTTTTTTCTTCTATCGTTAAGGAGTACACAAGGTCCACAATCGATCCAATTCTCTCATCAATCGAACGATCCCTTTTTTGAACGTTTTGGAGCCGCCTAACTATTAAAAAGGTCAAGCCTCTAGAGACTTTCTTCGGAGTTTCAGATTTTGGAGTTTCTTGCTTTGGGCATTTCACCATATAACAAATCCAAAATCTCGATGTCCAAAAGGTGTTCAAAGGGTCTTATTCATCATACACGTATACCTCCCTAAGCTTTGATACATCATTATGAGTAGTGTCTTGTCGAAACATCTAGGAAGTTGTTTTTCCGACACTCGAAGAACATAGATAACACAAAGCTAAACCCATTTTAAACAAGTTAGTCTCGATTAATACTTAATTAAATAACTTTGCACATTCAGAGTTCAGATATTTTCCATCCACTGCACCCAAATATCATGAAGAACGAAACCCCAAAATACTTGAAGATAAGAGCGATTATTTACTGGATAAAACATGATTAAAATTAATTAATCACTTTGTGATTTCACGTTTCAGGGATCCTGTCTCGAGAAACTACCAAAATCCTGAGGTTCAAAAATCCGAAAAAACACTTAACGATAAATGCGATTAACTAATGCATTAATGATGATTATCTCATGATTAATTTTTCATTGAATCATTGCTCGGTTAAATTCAAATGTTATTTGTCAAAACTTATAATCACGAACCACCATACATTAATGGAATTAATAATCGATCTACGACCATCATTTCAAATAAGATCTCCGGCGACCGCCTAAATTGTTTCATTAAGGAAAGTGAATGCACTGTTAGTAAAGTATTTGTAAATTAGCTCATTTAGGGGAAAATGATATTGAAGTTTGAATTTCATTATCGTTTTCATAGAAAAGAAAGTTTGAGCAGGAGAATAAGTTTGTGCATTTCTTGTAACAGGTAACAAAGTTCTGAACTCATGATATCATGGCTCCATGGAAAACAGCTAAAGCGTCTGGTGAAAGATCAAACCTGAACACAGACGTCTTCTCAGACACTTCGCCCAAAACCATAGACACTGTGAAAACCTAGACGCGAGTATTCGATATTCTACAATACGAATTGATCAATTGCCCAGATGATTCAGGTGACAAGGTGACTAGAACCCAGGCTACGAAATACAAATATGTTGCTCAATTAGAGCTGCATAAAATAGAAACGTCGCCTAGGCTCATGAATTATAATGATATTATTGGTTGGGTGTTGGAGAATGTCGACCTATTGACCAAGAGTATCTGCAATTCCCAAAAGGTTGCAGTTGGTTCTTTCCGACCAAATAATTTCCAGGTAATGTAAAAATTAACCCTAGTTTGCAATTACAGTTGTAACGTAAAGTTCCTAATGGACTTTGACAAGAAATAATGTGTGCAATATGAAAATAACTTACATAATTTGATCAAGGATTGGTGCTCACATCCTAAGAAGTTTAGAGAAGACACCCATGGTGTATATGTTGTTTCTTCATTAGAGCCTCACATGATGTATATAGCCATTATGTTATGTAGACTTTTCTGGAAGGAAAACACTGCTCATTTATTATTACCATGGGTGTCAATCATGCATACAGTAACAAAGGGGTATTCCTTCAATTGGGACAAAATATTATTGGAAAATTTGGTTAGGGAAATCACATAATATCAATCATTGAAAGCCAAAGGGAAACTTGCCCCATTTTACATGTCTACATATATTATGGATTTTGTTTGTTTCATGACACCATTTCCTTTGATGGGATGGAGCTGGACTTTGACCAACACTGAACCAACACACTTCTATCACTCTGAGTTGTGGGAGGATAAAGAAAAAGATTTCTTCTACGAAATCTATAGCTATGTGGTGGTTCCGATGCATATTTCTATATACGGGTTCCCACCTCCCAGGATTTCCGACAAGATAGTGACCAACTTGGGAAAAATAGCAGATTGGTACATTGAAGAACATTTCTCTTATATCAGGGTTTTTGGATGTTTCGTCCCTCTACATGCCTTACCAAGTTTTCTGCCAGATTGATTGGTGTGCAGAGAGGTAGCACATCAAAATGTGCTAGGGGGAATCAACAAGGAACTAAAGATAGCGCAGATAAAAGTATGGCCTACTTTTCCTTTGCAGATTGGTATGTTCTCACTGTTAGATTTCAGCCACTCAAACGTAGAGGCCACCACCCTGGAAGACATTAAGCTTGTTAATATTGAATTCAAGAAAAATGATCCCCAGAAGATCATGGGAAATCACATGTATCTTTACAATCTAAAGAGATACGAGCATGAAGACTCCCCATAGGATGAGATATTTTGAGGAGAAATATCTTATCAGGAACTGTTCAGCCGAGTTCAAACTCTGGCTCCAGAAGAATTATGTGAGTTCTATAATTTTCAAAGACACCGAAGAAATAGCCTGCCTAAAGTCTTATAGGGAAGAGTCCTAACATCTCAACCTACACATGAAATTGCAACCCATAGTTTAGAAATAGGGGGCTCCAGTGAACAAGATGCTCAAGGAAGTTCAGAAAAAATTGAGGTTTTGACATAACAGGGGGACGCCGCATTGACAAATCCATCAGATGATCAAACTAAATCTCAAGCCGAAGCTTTGATAAAAAGGGTGAAGAGAAATCATTGTCCACACCAGACAAATCGACTACAAACATAGAAGGGAAACATCCATCCACTGAGATAGGCATCCCTATCAAATTGGTCACACCTTTACAGTCCACTAGGGGGAACTCGAATGTCGAAGTCATTTTTATAGAGGATCTCACTCCTATTTCGGTTGAAGAAATGCCCCCTTCCGACTTCTTCTACAACAAGAAGAGGAGGGTTGTAGTAAAAATAGAAATGCACCAAAGGGAGGGTTCAACTATCAAGAGGCACATAGTTCTATATGATGGTCAGGCCTTAGAGGAGGTAGAATTTTCTATGGAAGTGGCAGGCACATTGGGAACTTTTTCCACAACAAATCAATGTTCAGTTGGGAATCTAATAAAACATATGAAGCAGAAGGATCTGTTGGTGAAACATTTTCAAAACCAAATAAATACTATGGAACAAAGTGTGATAAATGAGATGAATAAGGGTTTTGAGCAGATCAGAGCCTGTGACAGATAGGAAATCCAACAACTCAAAATCAGTGTTGATGAAATGCATAAAACTTCACAGGCAAGCAGAGAGTTGGTCATTCAATAGGGAGATTTGGTAAAACAATTGTAGGCTAACATAAACCTGATTGAGAACACGACAGTGGATATGGCGATTTTCCAAGCCCGGCATTGGAGGTACATGAGAAGATGGAATCAGCCCAACAAAACCTTTTGACTAAACTATAAGTTGTTCAAAACTATTATCGGGTGGAAGACCATTCTTTAAATAACATTCACCAAAATGAGAGAGAGGCTAGTGCATCTCGAGCTACATTCCAGGAGGTTGTTTTATCAACAGCAAAGGATGAAGTAGCCAGGGCCACTAGATTGTCTCTTTCAGAGAAAAAGCGAGGCGATATAATACTGAAAACCTGGGAGGCCAATTTAGTTGAAAGTAAAAGGTTAGACTAGGAAGTGAAGAAATCTTGTGAAGAGGCATTTTCCTCACTCGACAAAGAGTCACTTGACATTGAAAGAGATAGTATCTTTGAATCCCTAGGGAAAATTGATATTGTAAAAAATCAACATAATTCCATGACAGGCATGGAAGAAGCCCAGGCCAAAATTCTACAATTGACACAAATTGACATCACCCAGATTAATAAGTGGATAGTTGATCCTAGTCTACAGCTACAATATATATATTTAGAATCTAGGAGAATGGAGGATAGTCTGCCTCACATTGAAAAGAAGTTATATACTTTTGAGTCAAATGACAAAATAGAGCCTTCTAGGTTAGTGGTGTAGTTCGTAGGCAGATGTGTTCAGTGTGTTGATCAAGGGAGAGCCAACACATTTGGAAGTAAATGAGACAACGTGTGCATACAATTTACTCAGTTCGTGATTAGAGGCCAACTATTTCTGAGATGGAGGAAAATAAGAAGAAATGTCTCTTCCAGTAGGTGAAGAGACAGAGAAGATGCAAATCAAACTGTTCAAATTTTACATATTGTAATATTTAACGTTTTTGAATTATAAGAATTCCAACTACCTAGGGTTGAGATCATTTTTGTATAAATGCATAGTTTGAAGACTTAACGCGGGCTTCTTCTTGCCATATGTAATAGAGAAGAATCTCGTTTTGTGAGAATTAATACACGTGCAGACAAGGATTCTAATTTTGTTCATTTTGAGTTATGTTTCTCTCATGTATTCCATATCTATAGGTTTCTTTATGTTATTCCTTGATAAGTGAGTGTTTTCAATTTAGTATCACTACTACTGCAATCACATTAAATCGGTTATTCATTAAGAAAATATTTTTTCCTCTATATTTGCTATAAGTAAATACAAGACCTGTGAGCTACTTGGGTTACTGTATCTCATATCCTTTCAAGGTTACATTATTTATTTTCTTCTATTGTAAACAAGGTAAGATTCATCTTGCATTGATGCCTCATTTTGTTTAATAGTTTTATAAACTTCCCTCGCAACATTTGATTTTATAAATCGACTCAGATGAAAAATTATGGCCTCTGTCTTGTTCAATCATTAATTTCATTTGAGGATTAATTCTTATATAACTAACGGAAGAAAAAAAACATTTTAAAACTTTCCTTTATATTCATGATGCCTTGACATTACCCTTTTGAGCCTTAAGTGTAATCTCAGGAACAACACCAAGCTCAAGGTGTCTTCCTCCATATAGAGCCTTCTTCAACCTACACATATGAGACTCTTTCTCATGTATCATGAAACCATCTGGTTTCTTGATTTATATTTCTTCCTCAATATATCCATTGAGAAAGGATGTCTTCACATCCATCTGATGTACTCTCCAACCCAAGGATGTTGCAAGGGAAATAGTCATTCGGATATATGTGTATCGAAAAATATCTCACCTAGAGAGAATGCTAAAGGGCCTGACAAACTGCCTCTTTGACAGTAACAAGTCTTCCCAAGAACAAGGTTAAGCAATGATAGTAAGTTACAAAAAAATAAGTATTCCTTCGTCGAAGAAGTTCCTTTGAATGATGCCAGAACGAGTGATAATCCCCCCAAATTACACTAACACCAACAATATATATTGCATGGTTATAACTTGACACTTGTCACCTTCAGGACTAGATTTTAGCCACATTAATTAAACTTAAGATAAATACATATCCATAAATTAAAATTTTGGAAATATTAATAAAATATTCCCTTGACATAAGCTCTCCCCTTTTTCCTTTTCTGTGTAGTTTAACCCCTATCTCTTTTCATCTTAGTTGAGTATGCATGCAATAATGTCATTATATTAACAATATTGAGGGTGATTACATTTACAATACATGTACACTGACATTTTGCATCCAGGCTCACCAGCATTAAAACACAAACATATATACAAAGGTTCTCTAGCCTCAAAATCGTGCACTTAATCTGATGTGCGCAAAAATGTGGGATGTGCACACTCTTCCTTTGGTGCACCATCCTAGTACACTTACACATGTGGATGATACACTATGAAATGTGTGGATTCATTCTTTGATGCAAAATCCTCATGAAATCACCAACTATGTAATGTGCACACAAAATTGAATCCAACACTTGATACCAACAACTCACTATATTATATAAATATATATAAATTATATTCACATTAATAGTTGGGGTTTGGGCTTGGGGTATTATATTCCCATCCCCCTTATTTATGCATTGTCATCAGTGCATTACATACACATGTATAATCAAAACTTTTAGAAGTTCTCAAAGAGATGCAGATAATCTTCTTGCATAACATCCTCATGTTCCCAAGCTGCATCCTCAAGACTGTAACAAGCCCACATGACCTTTACCATTCCTACTACACGATTCTAGAGTGTCTTGACTTTACGATCCAATATGCACATTGGTTTAACTCGAAAATATACCTCTTTCTCCAACTGAATCACATTCCAATCAATTACATGATTAGCATCAGGTACATACGTTTTATGTAAGGAAACATGGAGTACATTATGAATACTCAAGGATGCAAGTAGAGACAACATATATGTGACATGACCAATCTTCCCTAGGATTTCAAATAGTCAACAATATTGTGCGGCTAGCTTAGAGAAATTCCCCAACTTCAAGGAACTCTGTATTACTTTTAATTTTAGGAACACATGATCACCCACATTAAATTCTCTAAAATTCCATCCTTTATCTACGCATATTTTCTATCTGTCTTGGGAAACTTTTAATTTTTTCTTTATCTTTACCATTTTTTATTTCATTTCCCGAAGCTAATCTGGCCCAATCACTACACAATCTACTAGGTTATCCCAAATCATGAGTGTGATGCATCTTCTACCATACAATGCTTCAAATGGACTCATCTTTAAAGATTCTTGATACCCATTGTTGTAATAAAACTCTACCAAATGAAAATAGTCTTCCCATTTTGATGGTTTAACCATAACATACATCCTTAGCATATATTCTATTACTTGATTTACTCTCTATGTTGGTCCATCTGATTCTAGGTGATATGTTGTGCTAAAGTTCAGACTTGTCCCAATTCCTTTAAATATTTCCTTCCAAAAATTGGAAGTGAACTTGGGATCTCTATCAAACACAATTTTCTTAGGCACACCATGCAATTTAGCAATTTCTCTCATTTATATATCAACAATATTATTTTCCTTGTAAGTTGAATTCACTGGAACAAAATTGGAAGCTTTGGTGAGCTTATCCACTACAACCATGATGAAATCATGTGGCTTGGATGATCTAGGCAGCTTAGTGATAAAATCCATCATTATAACTTCCCACTTCCACTCAAGAATGGGAAATGGCTATAGTAATCCAGCTACATGTATGTACTCATCCTTGACCTTTTTACATTCAGGGCATCTAGCAATAAAATCAACAACCTCTTTTTTCATCCCTGGCCAATAATATTTATTTTTAACAGTTGTTAATGTCTTTTGATAACCAATGTGCTCGACATACGGCAAATTATGAAATTCCTTCAATATTATATTTTTCAACTCTAATGAGTCAGGAACATAAACTCTGTGCCTAAACAAGAGAAATCCATCCTCTTCAATCTCATGCTCTTCATGTTTCTACTGCAAAATACCTTTCTATAATTTCGCTCTTAATTTCTCATAGAGCAAATATCACTTTGCATCCTCTATGATTTTGTCTCTCAAATCTATCTGATACATGCTAATGGTTTTATCACACATCTCATGCACTCTCCTACTGAGTGCATCAACCAACTTATTCTCTTTACCCTTGATATGCTTTATATCCAAGTCATTCTCACTAAGGAACTCTAATCACTTACTTTGTCTGGAATTTAAACTTGGTTGTTCAAACAAATATTTCAGACCACAATGGTATGTTCTCAGGTCAAATATTTTATCCATGAGATAATGCCTCTATATCTTCAAGGCATGAATTATAGCTGTCAATTCTAAATCATGGGTGGCATAGAGTCTCTCATGATCTTTTAATTTTTCTTGATTTATAACATATCACATGCCCATTTTGTCTATGGATTGTCCCAAGCCCTTCTTTACATGCATCTGTGCACACCATGAAGTCTTCCTCTGGATTTGCAATCTTTAGTATCGACACACTATTCAACAAAATTTGTAAGTGTTGGAAACTCCTTTCACAATACAGAGTCCATTCAAATCGCACACCTTGCCTCTGCACATATATGATTGGATGCACAATATTTGAGAAGCCTTTGATAAACCTTCTCTAGTACCATGTTAGTCCCATGAAATATCTCACTTCTAGGACATTTCTTGCTGTTGTTCATTCCTCAATGTATTTTATCTTTGTTAGGTCCACAACTATTCCTTCCTCTAAAATGATATTACCCAAATAATGAATTTACATCCCGTAAAACGAAAACTTGCTCATCTTTGCATAAAGTTGATGCTCCCTCAATACATGCAAAACTATATTCAAGTGTTTCTCATGTTCTTATTCAAATTTAGAGTAAATAAGGATGTCATCCAAAAATACGATGACAAACTTATCTAAGTATTCTCTTTAAAATCCATTCATTAAACACATGAAGACAAATGGTGCATTCGACAACCCAAATGGCACCACTGTGAACTTGTAATAACCATACCTTGTTCTGAAGGTAGTCTTGTTTATGTCTTCCTCTTTTATTCTCACTTGGTCATACCTGGATCTAAAGTCAATATTGGAAAAGATATTTTCTCCCCTTAGTTGATCAAACAAGCCATCTATCCTTGGCAAAGGATTCTTGTTCTTTATTGTTACTTTGTTCAACTGTTTGAAGTCAATTCAGAGTCTCAACATACTATCTTTATTTTTCACAAATAATAATGGGGCACCCCAAGGTGATACACTTGGGCATATATACCCATTCTTCATAATCTACTTGAGTTTCATTTTCAATTCCTTTAGGTCTGATGTACTAATACTATAAGGATTCTTGGATACAAGAGTTTCTACCGACATTAGATTTATAAAGAAATATATATCTCTTTTTAGTGGAAACCCCAATATTTCTTTAAAGACATCCTCAAATTCTTTTAGTACTGTGCAATCCTCAAAATTTGACACTTTATCCATGGGTTCCCCCTCCATGTGCATTGCAAATACTTGATATCCCTTCCTATATCTTTTCATTAATTGCAAGGCTGAAATTTCTTTGATAGTCATAGCTCTTGGAATGCCTTTAACTATTCTCAAATTGTTCTTCTCATCTAGGAAAGTAAATGCCTTATTATAACAGTATATAACAACATGATGTAGGTCAAACCAATCCATACCAATGAGACAATCATATGAGCCCAAATATATGATATTCAAATCAAATTTTGTGCACAATCCATTCATTTCCATGGACATGCCTTGACCATCTCATTAATTTTTGTTTTTTCCCCTATATCTAGCTGCACCAACCAAGGTTTTCCAACATTTCTTCTTGACATTTGGAATATTTCTGCCATTTGAGGATCTACATAACTATGAATAGCTCCTGAGTCAACTAAAACAACAATGGGTTGATAATTAATATTACCTTCCAACTCAATCATGTGCAACTGAAACTCAGTTTTCTTGTTGTCTAGGGATGTGTAAATTCTAGGTACACCTATACCCATGTCTTCAACTATGGAAACTTGATGTACACTATGCACAGTCCTCAATTTTTCACCTCTTTAATGGAAATCTCTAAACATATGGTTTAGTTGAAACCCAAACACTTCATTTGTTGTAGCCTTAGCATGGTTTCCACTGCCTCAGTCATTCTGGGCTCCTTAGAAGTTGGTTGTCCTTGTATAGTATTTCTAAAAAATGGTGGCTTAGTCCCCTTCTTTGTATGTTCTACCTTGCTTTTGATCTTTTATTCTGAAGCCTTTTGGAAAGCCGATATTCCCTTTTGTTGATCATAAAGACACTTATCTCTCCTTATAGCTTCCTCCAATGTCTTAGGATCATCATATTTTATCTTATCACTAAAAAATGATGGAAGCCCACTCAGGTATTTTTGACTCTTCAACATTTAATCCTTGAAAAAATGAACATATTTCAGCAACTCTAAAAATTGCCTTTAGTACTCATCTACCATCATCCTCCCAAGCTTGAGTTCAAATAACTACTTCATTTTTGTATCATAGTAGGGCTTGGTTAAATATTTATTTTCAAAATATCACTAGAATTCCCTTCATGTAATCTTATTTTCATTAATGTGTTTCACTTTCACATACTAATCCCACCCCATTGATGCTTTCCCCTTGAGTTGATAAATGAAAATTCACCCTTCTTCCTGCGAGGAGTAATTATGTAGTTGGAAGTATTTCATCATACTCGACAACCATGTCTCTTCCTCCTCATCCTTCTTATGCTCACCATCAAAAGTAGGAGAATTTATCTTATTCATTTCTCCTTATAGCTCGTCCAACCTAGTTCTTCAATTATGCTTTTTGATAGGAAATAGGCTCGAACTACTACGTGTTGTTACACATTAGTTTTGTCACCCCTATGACCATTAATGATGTAAACCTATCCTTTGTCTTTAGAAGGATCAATGGCATTAATCCTTGAATAAGAATGAAGATACTTTTTACAAAGACATGAAATTATACTTTCCTTTGTCAAAAACCTTAAAAAAAAGAGATCGTCGCACCTTACTTAGTGTTAAGGGTGCGGCGATCTAGGATCGGCGCAGGTTCCACCATAGTGGCCTGGGATGTCGTCGCTTTTTTATGAGTGTTAAGGGTGCAACGACTTTTGTACAAAGGAAAAAGAGGAATTTCTTGAAAGTTCTATAATAGAAGCTTTGAGGGTGAGGTGGCCTCCGATCGGTTTGGATCTAAGTCACGTACTTGATCTCATGGGATCATCCTAAGCTCTGAAACCTATCATTTTTAACTTATATAAGGGAAATATCTCTCATGGGAAAATCTAGTTGGCTAGAGCTTGACTAAGTTGGAAAGTTCTTGAATTTTGTATCTTGGATTTTTTGGATCTTGTATGTTGGCTTTGAGCTTTTCTTTGTCAAGATAGATTATTGATATTATAATATGTGGATCAGAAGTGTGTGGGAAGCAAGGAACTATTGGAAGGAACCTGACAACATGAAGGCATTTGGTTGTATCTTTCTTCCACATTCTTTAATACAGTGACATATTTCTTTCCCATAAAATTGGTCTTATTTTATTGTATGACTCCTTGATCACATACATAGGTTTTGTTCAGTATACATTGTTTCTTTCACTTCGTTGGCTTGTGTCTTTTTACAGGTTCAACATCCCATAATCCTTGGAATAGAGAGAGGATGACTCTAGTGAGGAAAAACGACATTTGAAAGGCATGTTATTTATCTCTTGTTAGTTAGTATGCTTGATAATTAAAACTTGGGGAAAGTTTTATATTTTGTCTTGTTTTGTTCTAGTTTCAGGATGAAACTAGGGAGATCAGTTTGTGTCATCACTTACCGATTTTTACGATAACAACGCTCTCCCAGTTGAATATCTTGGAGAGCGATGGATATGCCTTTCAACACTTTTTGTTTTTTTTCCCTCATCATGAGACCTATGTCATCCTCGCCTACTTGTCTTTGTCTCCTTATCCATATTTTTCTCAATTCTATCCAAGATTTGTAGAAACTTTAAGTTGAAGCCATATTTCTCCTCCTTGGCTTTCATAATCCTATAATTATCAACTTTATAACTTTGGACGTCCTTTTGCAAAAAATTTATGGTCTCTACCAAGTTCATGCTCTCTTCTAAGACTTCCCTATGCCAATTGCATTCTATACCTTCAATACCCATACCAGTGTAAAACCTTCCCATTTATTCATCCTAATTTAACATTACACAAAATTAACCACAATATTTAAATTCACTTTCATATAATAATATATTCCCATTTAAAAATATGAACATTAGAGCACATAGTAATTAAACATGCTTGTGAATGACATTTATCTTTAGTGAAATTTACCAACTTCGTGCAGGACTCAGGAGGTCCTCCCAACCATATACTATATCACTCATAATATTTCAGCAACATGTCACCCTCGAGATGGGTCTTAAACTCCAGATAAAAAAGGGTTCCTATTGTTCGGATATAATCTGATATTCAACAAAAGACTTGGTCCAAGGAACTAACTGCTGCAACTAGCCAAGACTCCCTCATTCCCTACATGCCTATCCCACCCCAGGAAGTGTTCCCCTTCTCTTCTCAATAGTACTTTAGTTGTCCCACTTCCCTTCTAGTGCTTCAACAATAGGTCAGACAGGAAGTCTTAGATGCCTGTATCTAATGCCTAGCACACCAGGGAAGAATTCTCACCAAACTCTAACTTGAAAAGAATTCTCACGGGCCTGACAACCCACCTCTTCAACAACAAATCTCTCACCTGGAGAGAATTATCACAGGCTTGACAACCCACCTCTTCGACATGAACAAGTCTTCCCAAGCACAAGATTAATAAATGACAGTAGGTTACAACAAAATATGTATTCCTTCTCCAAGGAAGTTTGCTTGAATAGTCCCATAATGAGTGATAACCCCCTCGAATTACACTAAGACAAACAATATATATTGCATGGTTATAATTGGATTCTTGTCACCTTTAGGAATAGATTTTAGCCACTTGGTGACTCATTCCCATGCTTTGAAAACTGAGGATAAATACAATTCATAAATCAAACTTTCGGAAATATTAATAAAATATCTTGTTGACTTAAGCTCCCCCCTTTTTCATTTTCCATGGAGTTTAACCCCTCGTATATTTTCATTTGAGTTGAGTTTGCGCGCAATGATTTGATTGTATTAAAAATTTTGAGGGTGATTACATTTACAATACATGTGCATTGGCCTTTTGCATCCATGCTCTCCAGCCTTAAAACAAAAATATATATACAAAGGCTCTCTGGCCTCAAAATCGTGTGCTTAGTCTAGTGTGTGCAAAACTCTGGTATGTGCGCCCTCTTACTTTGGTGTGCCATCCTCACACACTTGCACACATGCACACTGTTGAAATAATGTAACTGCAAAGTGTATTCTAATTATTATTGATATATTATTCATTGGATCAATCCCCATTGTGGATTGATCATGTCGACTATTGTAAAAGACCAAATCCCCTTTTGCGGATTGGTCAAAATATAATTTTAATAGGAAGAAGAAGAAGTTGGCCCCAGAATCTATTAAATGTGGTTATAACCACCCAGAAGAAGAATTTGGCCTTTCCAGTGAAGAGACACCTCCATCCACACGTGCCAGAGTTGTATAAATAAGGAGGTTAGCGCCTCATTTAGATACACACACACTTGTTCATTGAGAGACAAGTTTTGGAGCTGCAGTTGGAGAAGAGAGAGAGACAGAGGCACATCCTTGAGAGAGGAATTTATTTATTTGTTTGAGTTATTTCTTGGCATTGTATTGGCTATCTATAATAAGGAAGTTTTGTTGGGTTTCTCCCCCATGAGGGTTTCCTAGGATAAATGATGTGTCTCTTGTGATTGTGTATTTCTCAATGATCCTATCTTATGATATTGTTATCTATTGAAATGAAAAGAACTATAATAATAGCTTAAACATTAACATGGAATCAAAGCCAAGATGAAGAGAGCATCTTTCACAAGAGAAAGTGAAAAAATGTCACTGTTGTCGTACATGCAAATTAGGGATTTTTATTGATGAATAATTTCAGCCCTAAAACCATCTAGAAAAGTGAGCGCTTCATCAAGGATCACTTTGGCATCCTCAGTGCAACTTTTTAGTGGCTAGATCTCCCAGAAAGTGAAACCCTAGTTTCACAAAATACCAGAAAAACCAGAGTACTAGAAGTACCAGAAGTACCAGAAAACTAGAAACACCAGTCCAGAAATATGCAGATCAAGTTTGGAGGGGTAAAAGTTGGATTCTCATAAATCTTACTGCACCAGCTTACTCGCCTCAGATCACCGCATCTATCCCCTGGATCGGAATTTCAAAATTTGAAGTTTGAAAAATTAGGGTTTCCTCATAAAACCCTAATTTGCAGTTGCAGTTGCAGTCTCAGAACCAATTGCAATATCAATTGTAGTTGCAATACCAATTGAAGTATCAACCATAACACAAATTGTAGTCACCCTTGAAGTTTTTAAAAGTTGGTAATGAATACTATTGCTACCAGATGGTGACACTACCTACAAATGCTATAAGAGGTATGTACTCGCATATGTTTAAATGGTTAAAATTTAAAGAGTATTTGTAGGAGAAGTGATCACTTGCCATAGATCCAGAAGGATCTCAAGATCCAACACATTCAGAAGAATAATGCAGCTTAGGTTTGATTATTCTGATATGCATCTATTTTTTATGACAATATTTTGATCAGTGTTGCATGTTGAAGCTATTATCAAATTATTAGATGGATTAAAGAAGAGAGCATAGAGTTTATTCTCTAACCTAACCTTCTATCAAGAGAGCATATTGTCCTAGTAGAAAAGACAGGTTCAAGAAAACACTTGTCATCTTGAGTGAAAGAGAGTAGAAGCACACTCATTCTTAAGGACAAGACTCCAGGTTCCAGGAGAATATCATGTGTTAGTTCCACATTTCCATGGAGAAATGTTTGATCACAACACTATGAGAGTGTTGACCTCATTTCATATTGTATTCCTTACCTTTAATCTTTTCTTCAGACAAGTTACAAGTGATAGCTCTAAAGGAGCTACTGTGATGATTATTCATGTTATTCCTTTATATTATCAAAAGGATATTATTCTTGCTTGTTGTTTTCTTGACCTTGCTCCAGGTCATAGGTAATAACCCTGAGGAAGCTATAGTGAAGGTTGCAGAAGGAAACGTACTAAAGGAGAAACCTTGAAAGAAGAAATTGTCATTGAAAAATAAGAAGGTGGCTTGTATAAGCTAAAGGGTCACTCAAAAGCTGCCATGACCCATGCCATTGAGAATCCATGTGAAATTTGGCATAGAATATTAGCCCACATCAACTACAAGGTGCTACCACACGTATGCAAAGTAGTCAGAGGTCTACCAGAACTCAAGGTTGACCATGAAGGCATGTGCAATGAATGCGCACAAGGGAAGAACATCAACAACCCTTTTCCAAAGAAAGACAACAAAGAAGAAGGAGTCCTATAACTCATTCATTCAGATGTGTGTGGCCCAATGCCATCATCCTCCATCAGTGGGTATGTATACTATGTATCTTTTATTGATGATTATTCTCGTAATACCTGGGTGTATGTTTTGAAATCAAAAGATGAAGTGTTCAGTAAATTCATGGAATTCAAAGCCTTGATAGAGAATCTTTCCGAAAGAAATATCAAGATACTTAGGTCAGATAATGGAGGAGAATGCACATCAAAAGAGTTTGTGAACTTCTTCAAAGATGTCGGGATCAAGAGGGAGCTCACCACTCCCTATAATCCTCAACAAAATGGTATAGCTGAAAGGAAGAATAGAACGATAATGGAAGCCATGAATACCATGATCCATGATCAAGATCTTCCAATGTGCTTATGGGAAGAAGCAGTAATGACAACCATATATGTGCAAAACCGATTGTCCCAAGTGCACTTGGGTTCAAGACCTCGAAAGATATGTTCACCGGAAGCAAGCCAGATGCCTTTAGGATTTATATACCAGGTCACCATCACATTGAGATCAACATGGATGTGACCTTTGATGAAGATGAAACACTCAAGAAATTGAGAAGATGTCAGCTTGAAGAAGTATATGAAGAGGAACTTGTAATCGCCAAAGTTGCAGAATCAGTGAGGGAGGTTCCCAGAGCTGTAGAACCAGTGAGGGAAGTCGTAACTTCCCCTGATGAGGAAATTCTAGAAAATCATGACATAGTAGAATTTCAAGAACCTCCTTAGATGACGATCTCCTATAAAAGAAAGCATGCTTGGGCAAGAGAGCTTATTCAAGATGGAGAGAAGTATGGTATTCTCGAAGGAACCAAGAGACAGGTGAAGAGACCTAAGCCATTATCCATTTATATGGATTTGATGTGTGATCTCCTAGAGAAAGAGCCTACTTGCATTGAAAAATCCATTCAGAAGAAAGAATGGGAAGATTCCATGACAGGAGAATACCAATCCATAATAAAGAAAGATGTATGGGAAATAGTTCCCAAAACTAAGAGAAAGGATGTGGTATCTTCTAAATGGCTCTTAAAAATAAAACATGTTGTTTATGGAAGTATTGAGAAGTATAAAGAAAGATTTGTCGCTCATGGCTTTTCTCAAAAGGAAGGCATTGACTATGAAGAGACATTCACTCCTGTAGCCAGATACACTTTGATCAAAACCATCATAGCCCTTGCAAATAAGATGAAGTGGAAGTTACACTAGATGGACATAAAGACAGCTTTCGTAAATGGTGTCATTGAGGAAGAAGTGTATATAGAGCAACCTCAAGGATTTGAAGTTGAAGACAGGAAGTCTCATGTATTCAAGTTGAAGAAGGCTATGTATGGATTGAAGAAAGCTCCTAAATCTTGGTATGGCCGAATAAATAGTTTTCTGACAAGCTTGGGATTTACCAAGAGTAAAGAAGATTCTAACCTTTACTTCAAAGTTATGAATGATGAACCAGTGATATTATTCTTGTATTTGGATGACTTATTCTTAACTGGAGAAGAAAATATCATCACTAAATGTAAGAAGAGGATCGCCTCAGAATTTGAGATGAAATACCTTGGCCTAATGCATTATTTCTTAGGTCTTGAGGTATGGCAGAGTCCGAAGAGGATATTCTTTAACCAAGGGAAGTATGCAGTATAAATCTTGAAGAGATTAGACATGTTAGAGTGCAATTCCATGAATACACCCATGGAAACAAAGTTGAAGTTGTTGGTCGATAGTTTGTCAGAATTGATTGATTCCATGCTGTATAGACATATCATTGGATCGCTGATGTACCTGATGAACACCAGACAAGATATTTTTTTTCCATGAACACCTTGAGTTAGTTTCTGGTAAAACCCAAACATGTTCACCTAGTGGCTGCAAAACATGTGATGAGGTACCTTAAGGGTACATTAGATTGTTGTCTTAGTTATGATGGAGATCATGATTTCAAATTGAGTGGATACACTGATTCTGATTGGGCTGGAAGTGTTTCTGATAAGAAGAGCACTTCAGGATGTTGTTTCAGTTTGGGATCAACCATGATCTCATGGCAGAGTAGGAAGCAATCCATCATTGCTCTCAGTACAATGGAAGAAGAATACATTGTTTCATGTTCTACTAGTTGTGAATCTATATGTCTTCGTAAGTTGTTGACCGGTCTATTTGACCTAGAGATGGAAGCAACCATGATCCTATGTGACAACCAGAGCAACATAAAGATGACAGAGAATCTTGTATTCCATGAGAGTTCGAAGCACATAGATATCCGATATCATTACATCCATGACATGGTGCAGAGAGGAGCCATAAATCTCTATTACATTAGCATAGATGAACAGGTTGCCGATGTGTTGACCAAGCCTATATCTCATGTAAAGTTTGAGAACTTTCGAGACAAGATTGGTATAGTCCAAAAGGACATTCCTCGAAAGGGGGAGTAGCGATGAGATAAGATGTGACTAGTATTGTGCTTCCAGCTGGATAGCTGTGACATAAAAGCAATCTAGTATCTTTCTTTCAGCTTTATTGTTGTGACGTAAAGCAAGACGATGAGATGAGATGTGACTAGTATTTTTATTCCAAATAGATAGCTGTGACGTAAAGCCAGCCTAGTATCTTGCTTCCATCTTTATTGTTGTGACGTAAATCAAGACAATGAGATGAGATGTGACTAGTACTGTGCTTCCAGCTGGATAGTTGTGACATAAAGCCAATCTAGTATCTTGCTTCCATCTTTATTATTGTGACGTAAAGCAAGACGATGAGATGAAATGTGACTAGTACTATGCTTTTAGCTTGATAGTTGTGACATCAATCCATTCTAGTATCTTGCTTCTAGCTTGATTGCTGTGAAATAAAGCAAGACAGGTATCTTGCTTCCAACTTGATTGTTGTGACTTAAATCAATATGAGTATCTCTCTTCTAGCTTGATTTTTGTGATGTAAAGCAAGACAAGTATCTTTCTTCCAGCTTGATTGATGTGACGTAAAGAAAGATGAGTATATTGCTTCCATCTTGATTTCTGTGACATAAAGAAAGATGAATATTGTGCTTCCAGCTCGATAGTTGTGACGTAAAGCCAGTCTACTATTGTGATGATGAGTCAACCTCGTTCTATGATGATGATGTATTATTTTTATACTAATCCATATTGATGCAAATGATGATTGTATTCCTTTCAGAATGACTATGTTGTCGATGAGAAAACTTCTGATGATTTATAGATACACCAATCAATGTTCCAAGATGATATTGATGATGATTTCCTCTTGATGTTGTTGATGATGTGGTCCTCTCTCTCGCCTGATGCTATTATAGAATACCCTTCTTGTTAAGCAGGAGTGTTGAAATAATGTAATTGCAAAGTGTATTCTAATTATTATTGATATATTATTCATTGGATCAATCCCCATTGTGGATTGATCATTCAGCTACTATAAAATACCAAATCCCCTTTTGAAGATTGGTCAAAATATAATTGTAATTGTAAGAATAAGAAGTCGGCCCCAGAATATATTAAAGAGGCCCTAGAATATATTAAAGGTGGTTATAACCACCTAGAAGAAGAAGTTGGCCCTGGCAGTGAAGAGACACCTCCATCCACACGTGCCAGAGTTGTATAAATAAGGAGGCTAGTGCTTCATTTAGATACACACACACGTGTTCATTGAGAGACAAGTTTCAGAGCTACAGTTGGAGAAGAGAGAGAGAGAGGCGCATCCTTGGGAGAGGAATTTATATATTTGTTTGAGTTATTTCTTGGCATTGTATTGGCTATCTATAATAAGGAATTTTTGTTGGGTTTTCTTCCCCATGAGGGTTTCCCAGGATAAATGATGTGTCTCTTGTGATTGTGTATTTCTCAGTGATCCTATCTGATGCTATTGTTATCTATTGAAATGCAAAGAACTCTAATAATAGCTTAAACATTAACACACACTATACTATGAAATGTGGGCATTCTTTATTTGATGCACAATCCTTGTGCAATCACCAACTATGAAATGTGAACATAAAACTGAATCTAAGACTTGATACCAACAACTCACCAACTCACTAGATTCTATATATATATTTACATTTACAGTTGGGGTTCGACCTAGGGGGTATTACAGTTGACCACAACGCTAAAGTAAGATACAGAACCAAGATCCCATGTACAAATGATATCCATAAAGATAAAATACTCTAAGAATCTCCACCATAGACCTGGGTCCCATGCATGACTACTAAGTCCCATGTGCAAGTACCAACTTTAGGGGGAGGAAGAAAATATTCATGTACCTTGCCCACCACATGATTATGATTCCCCTATCATTTATCTATTTTTAATTTCTCCAAATTGAGTCTCTTGACTTTCGTGTTTTGCAAGAGATAAATATTAGGATGTTGAGGGTCCAAAGGAAGGGATTTGGCATATATATAATAATCCAAGGTAGAATAAAAGATTTGGAGACCCCTTGAAAAATAAATGGATGTAGGTTACCTAAATTTAGCAGACCATAAAAAATAAGGGTTTGGTCAACCTACTTGAATATGGATTATGAGAGGGGAATGGAAAACGAGAGGTTCCCTTACCTTCCAAGAGTCCCCCAGTAAGTATCAAGATTTGTTGGTGAGTTCATTTTTAAGGTTTTTTAAATACGGCCTAGAGATTTTATTAAATATTTTTCTTTCATGGTTGGGGTTAGGTTTAATTATTTTAATCAATTTTTCATAAGGAAACTCTATGAATCTCATATTATATTATTCCACTCGAAATAGTGGATATGATTCTTCCCATATGTTTTTGATTTCTTTCTGTCAAAGAGTTATCTCTTCTTAGGAAGGTCTTGAAATGTCAACCCTTAATTTTTTAATTTCAAGAAGATGTGAAAGGTCAACCCTTAGCTCTAAAAGTTTGGGAAGATATGAAATTTCAACCCCATAGCTCTGCAAGTAGGGGAATATTTGAAAGGTCAACCCTTATCTCTGCAAGTTTGGGCTTTCAATATACTTATTTTACACTTTACCTCTCTTAAAACCATTTTTACACCTATCCTATCTAATATGTTTTTTACTCTTATGTTTCAATATACATATGTTATTCCTTATGAAATAATTGAATATAGTTTACTTTACTTATTTTCCTCACTTCTCTACAAAATGGATTCCACATTTCCCCTACATAACACACCCCATTATTCAATATGTTGCACCTTAGCCTACTAGCTTTTAATACGTTATGGCTTCTTCAAACTGGTCTTTGAAATTTGGTGAGTCTAATTGAAGGTTCAACTATGGGTGAAGGATGAAAGCATACTCTTTTTTATCTACTCTACCAAAAGAAAAATTCAAATCCATGTATCCTCTGCTCTAGTGAGTAGGTTGAAGGAAGGTTATCAGACCCCCACAAAGAAACATGCACACCTCCACATTGGCTTCACTAAATTACTAAGGTCACTTAGAGATCACCTAGGTCTTAGTGTGGTCTTGGTGATAATTTATTATTACCACCTTCATGGTCACTTGACTCGAGATGGAGAGGTTCCTTTCCCTCTAACCTATTTGGCACATTGGTGTATGTATTTTAACTTGGTCATTATGTGGGATGGGTGTAGAATCATACATGGGAGCATGATACCTTTATTCAAAATCACGTGAACTTTCAATCTTGAGTTTCTAGAATGCAATACGAGGTGAATAAACAACTTCGAGGAGAGATAATAGTCCCTAAATGGATTGCTAGCAAGTAGAATATTTTCTCAAAGGCTCTCCTGGACTTGAATATTTCAATGTATCAAGAATGTCTTTGTAAGTGTAACAAATATTACTTCAACCTTGGAACAAAGATTACCCCGAAAAGCAAGAATGCAAAGTAAGTGTCTTTTGGATTCCTCACCCTCTCCCTTTTAGTTACTCAATAATAATTTTGACCAACCTTTTAAGTGAGGGTACTTCTTCCTAAGCTTTTCCTACAATAGTTGTTTTTAAAACTTCATAAGTAATTAATAGTGATATATGTTAGTGGATAATAAATTTTCTCAAGTTATAGGGAGACAATGACACCTCTTCCAGTCCCTTTAGGTTGCTAAATAGTAATGTCAACATACATTTTATGAATTTTCTCTTTTTTGGTAATTCAAAATAATGGTAAAGAAAATTGGTGGTTTCAGCTTAAAATCTAACAAAAATCATTTTGGTTTTCATGGAATTGCAAATCTCAAATGTTAACATTGTACAACTTTATTGGAATAACAATATTCCAAATGTTCAATCTATTTCTAAATTAAATACCATAATTTCATTAATCAAAACTTGTAATTTATCTACTGAATTTCAATGAAATTAAAAACCATAGTTTCATTAATCAAAATTTGTAATTTTGACAAGACTACATTTTGATGGAACTAAATAAAGGAATTCAAATTAAAATTCAACAAAATGTTAAGCATCGTTACTAAATTTTTGCAATTCTATAGACTGATTTTCACAACTTTACAAACACTTATAATTACTAATAACATCCTTTAGACACTTAAAATTACTAATAAAATCCTTTACGATAATAACTTTTCCCTAAACCTATATAGACTATATGCTTGGGAGACACCTAATACATTTGCTAAATATTAACTATAAATTACTCCAATCGAATGCAAGCCGTAAACTAAAATTACTTGATATTAGTTTGTCCTTTGACTAAAATTATTTGCATAATATCTATTGTTGGAGCTAGGGAACAAAAAACATTGATTTGTATATAATAAAAGAATACCATATCTTTCATGATGTGATTGGATAACATATTGGAGGTCTTATTGCCATCTTCGATATTCCCAATGTTTTCTATGCTAGCATATCTAAAAAATATTTGATCATATACAGTCTTTTTGAGTTGTTATTAGTCCCTATTTTTTTCTTGAAATGTTTGGATATTCGAAGTTTTGAAGATAGATAGTTAGTTTTTTATAAGTTGAATTCATATTAGTTTGTCTTTTGAATAATTTTTTTTTTACTTACATAGGATCTATTGTTCAAACTATGGTTATTAATTTGTTTTTTATTATTGTTATAAAATAATACAATAAATGTTTTTTTTTGCACGTAAGAGACCTGACACACTGCATTCTTTCTTAAATGTTTACAGAGTAGTTCTGATAGACTTAAATGTTTACCTAACAAGATTCACAACCTTAAATGTTTACTTAGCAGGCCTGTTACAATACATTTTCTTCCATTTTTTTTTATATGCAATGTTCTCTGCAGTGAATGTGGGAAATATCGTTCTTCAGCAGCATTGCCGATTCACTGGTTCATGCTTGCTTCTTGTATGTTCATTGATTTCTTATTTTCCTGTTGTTCTTGTTCTTGTTTGATTATTCGTCTTGTTGCAGTTTTCACGCTTGGGGTTCTGAAACCATGTTTGGAACTTCCCTGATGTCGCTCCCCATTGACGGATGGGTTTGGGTGCCATGTTTATTTTCGCTTGATATTTGCAGTTTGCAGGTGGTAAATTTGACTACTGGGAATCCCTGAGTCGAAATCCTCTTCCAAAACATTTTTTTAATATGATTTCCTTTTGTGATCAGTCACTATTTCTGTGATGGAGGTAGGTTATAGGTCGAACATTGGCCTTTGGAAGGTCCTGCCAACTTTGAATTTTACCTGGCATGTCACATAGCCTGAACTATTTGGTTAATAGATGTGTTGGAATACATTTTCCTCCAATTTTTTTGATACAATCTTGTGTGCAGTGAATTTGGCCAATATTTTTCTTCACCAGAATTCTTGGTTGACTGGTTGGTGCTTGCTTCTTTCTTCGTTGGATGTTGCTTTTTGTTGTTTGATTCAACTTTGCAGGGTTTGCATATTGCGACTGCAGTTGGGCCTTTTGTTGCTTCTTAACTGGGTTTTTATTTTCTTCTTTCTATTTTTTTGTTAAGATTTGTGATGTTGGGGTGTTGCATTTGTAGTTGGATCTGTTCTTACATTGTTTTGCAGTTGGCTCCCCAAAAAATATTATTAAGAGAAAATAATATGCAATATTTTGCAGTCGATGTAAATTGCATCTATTACGACTTCAACCAGAGCTTGTCGGGATCCAACTATATTACATAGTTGATGATGTTTTCCCATGGTTAATTTCTTCCTATGTATTCATAGTTATGAGAGTAAGTGTTTTTTTCTGAACGATAAAGTTCTTCTCTCCCTTTCTTTTTCCTCTTGTAAACTTTCCCATTTTTACCTTTTGTTCTTCCACTCTATTATGTGTTTCTAGTTCTATACTTTGATACGTTTCTGTAGTCGCGGGTTCCCGGGGTGGCCAATTGACAAATCATCATCTCCATCTATATATTCACATCACGAGTCTGGTCGGCCGCCGTTCGTTTGCATATTTATCCAATTTCTTCTAAACTTGCATGTTTTTCCCTTTTGGTCTTACCCTCTATTATGCATTTCTAGTTCTATAATTTGTCGTGCTTATGTGCTCGTGGGTTCCCACTGTGGCAAATTGAAAAATATTCATCTCCATCTATCTCTTCACATCATGAGTCCGACCGACTACCGTTCGTTTGCATACTTAGCCAATTTTATGAACGCGGGTTCATAGATAGGTGTTATCAAACTATGGTAACTCGTGTTCGGGGTATACATCTTGCACTTAGAACTTTTGTTCTCTACAATTTGACCCCGGACTCCTCAAACTCGCAACCCTACCTCTACCTATGATGAGTCTTTTTGTCTGACCTGCCTTTCGATACTTAGCCGAGTCTTCAAATTTTCACGGGTTCATGCGTTCCCAGGTTCAGAAAAGTTTAAAATCAACTTGTCTCTCCCATCCATCCCTGCCATGTTCCACCCTTCTCAATGCACATTAAATATTCTTTTAAAAGTGACTACCGACCAAACAGTTTCGAAAAGATTGGCTTTAATAAGAGGAATGCTTGAGGACATCTCCCATTAAAATGAATAAACATGCGAATATTGTGGGATTTGATAATTTTGTTTTCTTGCATTTTGAATTTGCAAAACAAATATTGCCTATTTTAGTTTTTTAAGGGCATCATCATAGTAACAATGCAATATTGTACTACCACGCTACCATCCACGAGCATGTCATCCACAGAGGTCTTGACGTCATGTCCCTTTTTAATGCTGTGCATATGTTACAGTTTGTCATATTTGAGAATCTGCTTGGATATGGGAATGCTATTACGTTCTATTAGCCACTATTCAACACATATATTCGAAAAGATTGGCTTTAATAAGTGAAAAGATTGGCATTTTGAATTTGTAAAAAAAATATTGGCTATTTTAGTTTTTTAAAGGCATCACCATAGTCACAATGCAAAATTGTACTACCACGCTGCCATCCATGAATGTGTCATCCACAAAGGTATTGAAGTCATGCCCCTCTTTAATATTGTGCTATGTTACAGGTTGTCATATTTGAGAATCTGCTTGGATATGGGAATGTTATTACGTGCTATTAGTCACTATTCAATGCACATATTCGAAAATATTGGCATTAATAAGTGAAAATATCGAGGTCATATGCCATTAAGACGAATTAAACCAAAATCTATAGAATATTATATTGTCATCCTCCAGCATTGATTTTAAATGCTTATTCCCATTTCTCTCTATCATCTAAGAGTTGGGATTTAGGGTGCCTCCATTCTAATGTTCCCGGTCATGGACATGTAAGACAACTTATATATGCCATTAAGGCCCAATTGAAATACGAGAGAATGGTTTTATGTGATGTGAGATTTGATCCAAAAGAAAACTCTCTTAGCCAACATAAACTAAAACAGGAAAAAAACAAAAAGTATCTTCTGATTGGTGTTCTCCCTGTATTCGATGCTTTGGTTGGTTGAAAGGCCTGCCTGGAGATTTCTTTGTTGATATTCTTTTTTTTCTTGCTGGGAGTTGAAAGGAATTTTTAGGTTACCTTCAAAATTCTCCTTCATTGAAGTATATAGTTTCTTCCAACAACATAGATTTGACAACTGTATCAAATTTTGCAGAGCACATAGGAATTTGTCTTCCGTCAGAGTATTCACACTTATTTTGGCTTGCAAAATGGTCTGTAATATTCGGAAATGACGCGAAATATTACTCCATTTGCGAATGTACTCAGAAGGAAATTATAGATTTGGATCGTCGCGAGTAAGAGAAACTGTATGGGTGGTTAAAACAACATACTAAAATTACAAAAGTTTCTATTTCAAAGTTTGTTCAGATACTTATGGGTGTAGTAACATACTTGACAAAAAGTCATATTCTTTGTCAAAGTTTGTTCACTTTCCTTTGGATGTAGTTATAGATTCCACATAAAATCCACTGTCTATCGCTACTGCACATTTTTTATTTTACTACTCCTACGCATATGATTGCATTTGGGTCGATGGGTTTGTGCCTATTTACATGAATATTCCCCTCCTACTTGAAGGTAGGTATATAAATAGGGGAGGACGGTCTCAAAACTTTCTAATCCCTACAGTGACATGTAACTGTAAAAAGTTAATGGGAAGGAATTCTGGATTATGGACTTTGCAACACTTTCTGAGGATTACTTTATACTACCACCTTCTGCAAGAAGTTTCGCGTGTTCAGGTAATGATTTGGTTTTTGAAAATCACCTTTTACTACCACCTTCATGTAATCATTTTTTTTTATTCTTTAGAAAATACCTTAATGTAGTGGTGTGTTTCTAGGTCTATTTCCACCTAATGCCAATCTTCCGATTGTTTCCCTTTCTTTGGATAATGAAAATGCATTTTTTCTGTTGGAGTTGATGCGATATTTGAAAAAAAAAATGTTCAAACCATACAATTTATTATTTTTTAAAATATAGAACAATGTATTTTCTGAACAGACGACTATTCAAAAAGTTTTAGGCATTGTTTTGGATTCACGTCCTTCAAGGATGTTAATTAATGACAAAATTAATATTGTTTGTGCCAATGCAATTGAGCCATTGTCCACTATGGCAATTTCATTAACAATGCAATGTAAGATAATAGATGTATGACTTGTACCTAATGTCAAGGTCATTATCGCACATGACACCCAACGTTCAAAGATTTATGGACTCAAAGAAACATTGTAGATTTTGTGAGAAAGAAGCACTAAAGACGATGTTCTTTGTAGGTCTGACAATCCTGCAGTTTAAGTGATTTGACAATGACATCCCTACTTGTTCACCGCATTTTTTCATTGCAGTCAGTAGCACTGTTCCCATTTCCACCGCCAATGTCAGTGTATGAAGCTGGATCTATCTGGAGCCTGGGGTAATCACCTATGTGGATTCCTGGAGATGAAACTACCTAGAACCTATGATCACAACTTCTTACACTTGACATTAGTATTAGTAGTGATCGGAAGATGATTGTATGTGAAGTCTGTTACTGCATCCAGAGGTCGCTCAACACTATTTGACATAGAAACTAGTTGTTTGTCAATTCTGTTACAAATTTGGCATAAAATGTTATGTAATTTTATAATGTTGATTCAAATGTGCATACAGTTTCTCATATTCGTTAGTATCCAATTTTATAATTTCCTTCTCAGTGTATTTGGGCATGGAGTAATATTTGGCGTCACTTCCGAACATTACAGAACTTTTTGTGGGTTGTCATGTCTGCCACCCCTACGACGAAAGATATATTCTGATGCGATTTGCAACATTTGATACACTTGTCAGACCTGTGCTATTGGAAGAAGTTATGTACTTCAACATAGGAACATTTTGCATTTGTCTTGGATGTCCCTTCCAATTTATGGTAATAAAACAAATAAGTTGAACATACAAATCTTTAGGCAAGATTTTCAACAAAACAGATGATCGAATACAGGGAGAATAACAGTCACAACATACTTGAATTTTTTTTTTGTCTCAACCTTTGTTGCCTAATAGGATTTGTTTCCCCCAAAGATGATGTCACATAAAACAACTCCCTCGACTTTGAATTGGTCCTCAATTGCATTTCTAAGTTGTCTGAGATGTCAATGGTCAGGAACATTATAAGGAAGGCACCTTAAAGCCCAAGTTTTCGATGACAGAGGGAAATTAACACTTAACAAAGAATGGAATGTTGAATAACTAGCCAATGCAGGCAAGCCATATCTAGAAGAGACAAGCTATTCAAAAAGTTGGGATAGATCTAGCTGGTATCACCAATGAAGTCCAAGACCCAAAATTGATATTCAACTCGTTGTTTTTTACAAATCAAGCATTTGATCATTAAGAAGAATGTTCACAAGCTTTATTATTGTACATATTTTTTTTTGGTCGGTGGCACGCCAAATCGCAGTCATTGTGGCAAATAATATCAGTTGTATTTTGTAACCCATCTTATTTGAATACATAATATTTGTGGTTTTTTTTAATGGTGTTTTCCAATCTCTGGTATTGATTTTCATTTTATTTTGTACCTTTTTTTGTGTGTTGTTAAACATGGATGAAAATCTTTTATTTCTGCTGCCCAGTACTTCGATTTAAATAAAGGCTACTATGTTTGTTCCTTAAATTTTACATGGAAGAATAATTTTTCATAGGCCATACTTATGTGGTGCTCTCTCTATACTTAAAGAATGAAATTGGAGGACCCATCCTACTTTCATTCTTCAGGTCCCATAAATAGAATGAATTAATGACTATTACAACAAGGCTACTCAAGTGTTGACGTCATGTTCCTGTTCAATATCTTGCATATATTGTAGCTTCTTCTATTTAATAATATCTGTGAATATACAAAAAATGTTGCATCACACACACGCATATATATATATATATATATATTATTTTTTTCCTTTCTATTGCTTATTGTTTTCACCGAAACTTGTGAACCGAACCACATCCTGCAAATTGGAAGATGATTTACATTTGAACCATAAATATTCTATTAATATATACTAATATGAATACTATTGAAATAAATATAAAAACTTTCTCTTCACCAATACTTAGCCAATTATCTAGCCACTAGGTCTCGGTTTTGCGGTATCCAACACTTATGTCCCCTGTTCCATCATATACATCTTGCAGCCAAAGAAATTCTGTGATCTGCAATTTATTCTTTTACTAGTGAGAACTCACCAAGGGTTCGAAAAGATTGGCATTAATAAACGAAAAGTAGATTTTCTACAGTGAGATACTTAGCACTTTTCCCCTTTTCTTCTTCCCATTGATTATCTCTTTGTGTTTATATACTTAGTCTCCTTTCTATGATCGTGGGTTCCAGGGTTGGTGAGATGACATATCTTCATCTGCATCTATATCCTCACATGAAGAATCTGACCGACCGATGTTCCTTTCCATACATAGCCAGTTTTATGGCCACGATTGTCGGGTTGGAACTTACGAACTTGGTTGCTTCTTGTTTCATGATATACATCTTGCACTCAAAAATTTTGTGATCTACAATTCCACCACAGACTCCTCGAACTCACTAGCTTCACTCTACGATGGTTCAAAAATGTCTCAAAGTATATGTCGCTACCTTCCATCCTCACTAACTTCACATTCTTCCTAATATACATTAACTATGCTCTTACTAGTGACAATTGAACATACTAGTACGAAATAATTGGCACCTAGACCTCCACCATATAGAAATTGACTACTGGACTCCAACATCGTCCCCTCTTCTATGTACACATTATGCATTCAAATGTTCTGAGCTATACAATTTGACCGTCGGGGCCTCACGTCTTCTAGGGAGACCTTGTCACTCTATTTTAGATCCTCACATTGGTGGGTTCATGAAATCTCCAAATCCTAGTCACTATTTCTGGTTCTGCCCATCCTCGTACTTCTTTCCAAATATGAAACATCAAGGTTTAATACTAAAACGCCATCATGCAAAAACTGTAAATATCGTCATTAATAGGAAAATGTCTCGAGGACCAACCATCCCTACAGAACTTGTCTAGAAACATGCAAAGAAGATATTGCGAGGTAATGGAAAATCTATTACAAATTTCAATATATTAGCGAAAACAAGTCTGGGCCAACGTTTCCCTATTCGAGACTTGCACACTTTTTTGATTGCGGGTTCTCGGATTAACGACCTCAAAATTGTGTTTTGAATCTTCCGCAACTTGAAAATAGTGCCCAGAGTTCCGTGATATACAATTTGTCCACTAGAATGCCCTGTCATGAGCCCAACTGTCCGACATTTTTTTCCTTTCTATTGCTTATGGATTTCAACAAAATTTGTGAATTGAACAAGATCCTGCAAATTGGAAGACGATTTGCATTTGGACCATAAATAATCTATTAATATATATTAATACGAATACTATTGGAATAAATATGAACACTTTCTCTTTTAATTTTTCCTCTTTTCTCCCCCTCTATTATCCCTTTGTGGTTCTATATTTAGTCGCATCTATATGATCACGACGAGGATTCACAAATTGACATCTCTTTATCAATATCTTCACACCATGATCCTGACCGACCACAGTCCCTTTCAATAATTAGACAATTATCTCTTCACCAGGTCCCGGATTTTCGGCTTCCAACACTTATGTCCCCTATTTCGTCATATACATCTTGCACCCAAAGAACTTTTGTGATCTGCAATTTATGCTTTTACTAGTGAGAAATCACCAGGGGTTCAAAAAGATTGGCATTAATAAACGAACATTAGATGTTCTTATGTGATATACTTATCCCTTTTCCCCTTTTTTTCTTCTCGTGTATCATCGCTTTCTATTTGTATACTTAGTCGCCTTTCTATGATCGCGGGTTCCAGCGTTGGTGGGATGAAATATCTTCGTATCCATTTATATCCTCACATGACGAATCCAACCAACCTCTCTTTCTTCCCATACTTCACAAATTTTATGGCCATGGTTGCTGAGTTGACACTTTCGAACTCTGCTACTTCTTGTTCCGTGATATACATCTTGCACTCAAAACTTCCATGATCTACAATTCCACCACGAACTCCTTAGCCCTTTTTCCCTTTTCTTCTTCCCGTGTATTATCATTTTCTAGTTATATACTTAGTTTCCTTTCTATGATCGCAGGTTCCAACGTTGGCGGGATGACATATCTTCATCTCCATATATATCTTCACATGATGAATCCAACCGACCATTGTTCCTTTCCATACATAGGCAATTTTATGTCCACGGTTTTCGGGTTGGCACTTTCGAACTCTGCTGCTTCTTGTTCTGTGATATACATCTTGCACTCAAAATTTTTTTGATCTACAATTCCATCGTGAACTCTTCGAACTCACAAGCTTCACTCTACCACGATTCAAAAATGTTTCAAAGTATTTATCATTGCCTTACATCCACACTAACTTCCCATCCTTCCTAATGTACATTAATTATGCTCTTACTAGTGATAACTGAACATACTGGTACGAAACAATTGGCACTTAGTCCTCCGCCATATATAAATTGACTATCGAATTCTGGCATCGTCCTCTATTCTGTGTTACAGATTATGCATTCAAATGTTATGAGCCATACAATTTGACTATCGGGGCCTCACATCTTCTGGGGAGACCTTGTCACCCTATTTTGGATCCTCGTGTTGGTGGGTTCATAAAATGTATAATTCCTAGTCATTGTTTTCTGTTTCGACCATCCTCGTACTTCTTTCCAAATATGCAACACCAAAGGTTTAGTACTAAAATTCCATCATGCAACAATCGTAAGGATCGTCATTAATAAGAAAGATTCTCAATGACTAACCATTCCTACAGATCTTGTCTAGAAACATGCAAACAAGATCTTTCTAGGTAATGGAAAAGATATTACAAATTTCAATATATTAGTGAAAACAAGTCTGGGCCAGCGTTTCCCTATTCCATACTTGGACACTTTTTCGATTTCGGGTTCCCAGATTGATTGCCTCAAAATTGTATTTGGAATCTTCTGCAACTTGCAAATAGTTCCCAGAGTTCCAAGATATACAATTTGTCCATTGGAATGCCCCATCACGAGCCCATCCATCCGTCTTTCCTTTCAATAATTAGCCCCAAGTTGGTTGTATCTCCATGACATTAGACATTTACTATGTATCAAGTCCACCCTTCTGTTTCCCTGTTTCATACTTAGACACTTTTTCGATTGCGCGTTCCCGGACTGGCGAGCTCAGGATTGTGTTTCCAATGTTCCATGACTAGCAAATAGTACCCAGAGTTCCGTGATATATAATTTGTCCACAGGAATGCATCATCATGACCTCTTTCATGTTACACGTTTTGCGGTCAATAGTCCTGAGAGATACATTTTGACCCTCGGGCCCTCACCTCTGTTGGTTATATCTTGTATCCCTATTTTGAAGCGTCACCAACCGCTTTCGATAACTAGCCATTTCTTACTTGTTGTTCCCTGTCCCTGCCACCTACCTACTTCTCTTTGGAAATGAAATTGGCAAGCTTTAATGATAACACTTCATTGTGCATGAACCTTAAACATGTCATTAATGACTGAAAGGGTCTGTCATATACAAATTGATCGTCAGACTCCCATATCATCCCCTCTTCCATGGTATACATTTTTCATTCAAGTTCTGAGACATACAATTTGACCCTCGGGAAGTCACGTCTCCTGGGGAGCCATTACCACCCTAATTTTGAAGCTCGTCCAACAACTTTCCATACTTTCCCATTTCATGGAATCTATTTCACAGTTCCTCGGGTTGCTGGGTTCACAAAATATCCAATTCTTAGGCACTGTTTACACTACCCGACCAAGGTTTAATGCTAATATTTCATCATGCAACAACCGTACAAACCGCCATTAAAAAGAAAAAGCATCGACACGACAATAAAATTTAATTAAAGCTCGACTCCTTGAATTTAAATTAATTTATCTTCTCTTATTTTCTATTTTCTTCCCAGAGACATGTAGAAAATATCATTCCACACAATGGGATATATATTAAAAGTTTCAATATATTAGCAAAAACGAATCCCCCCAGCCATTTCTCTATTCCATACTTGAGCCTCGTTTTCAATTGCGGGTTCCCAGATAGGCGGGCTCATGTTTGCACCTCCATTTTTTAGTGTCCTGCAAACATTACCTGGACTTTCGCAATATACAAATTTCCCTCTGGACTATCCTATAATCTCCTCTTCGGTGTTATGCGTATTGCACTTAAAAACTTCTGAGACATACAATTTGACCCTCGCGTCCTCCCCTCCAATAGTTGTATCTTGTAACCCTATTTTCAAGCTCCCCCGATAGCTTTCGATAATTAGACACTCCTTAACTACTCTCTCCCATCCCCACGACCTTTGTACTTCTTTCTTAATATGCAATTAGTAACCTTTCATGCTAACAACTCACCATGCAGGAACAATCAACATTGTCATTAATGTGTGAAACACTCAAGGATATCTCTCATTAATATGCATTAAACCAAGATTTGCGGAGAGTTATATTTTCCCTTTTGAATGTTCATCTCAAACGCGGGTCGTCACGTTGGCCCATTCAAGAAATCTCTAATGCTTAATCACTCATTGTCGTATCCACCATGTTTGCACTTCTATGTGTACAATTACTAGTCTTTAATGTTAACAACGCATCATGCAACAACCGTTGAAATTGTCATTAATGAGAGAAAGTATCGAGGAAATCTCCTATTCACACGCATTGGACCAAGATTTGTGCGACGTTATATTATCCCTTCCAACTCTTCATTTCAATCATCATCTAGAGAAAACAAACGTTCTTGTAAACTTATGGTAGCACGTCGATAGCAGCTTTGTGGAGATATAGTGAATATCTTCGGACATCAGGACCAGAACTTCCAATGGTCCAGGGCATACTCTTACTATTCATCCCGTTCCACCTAGAACGAAGTGATTTGGACCTCTGAAATCACTCGTGTAGGCTACATCCCTGAGGTTTTTGACTGTAAGGAGGTGGTCTCTTGGTGCACTGAAAAATATATTTCAAGCCAAATAATTATTCCACTACGCGACCATTCTCTTGTTTCTTTGTCACATCTGGTCTTCCGCAATATGTTAAAATTGTTGAAGCCAACATTGACCTTCAGAGGACAAGACTGCAAGCAATTCCTACAAAAACATGATAATGGTTTGGATATCTTAGCCGAGTTCCTCGAAGACCCAACAACACTTCTTGAAGATACCACAAAGTTGCAGGTAAGTTCCTTTAGAAATGCATTACGGGAAATTGCTTGGCTGTTGACAAGAATAACGGTATAGGAATCCACGACAATCATTTCCCATATAGTTATTTATATTTTGTAATTCACAGTCAAGGAACAATTCATTTTCGATTGGGGGAAGCTAATTTCCATTGAAATCTGTTCCCAGCTGTCACAATTCAAAGAATCGAATAAATTTTATATGTCATCCTACTTGATTTTCGCAATAGTGCATTGCTGTCTATTTCGAAAACTCTCTTTCCAAAAAAATAAACTGTGGATTTGACCCAGTAACATTCTGGTACAAGGCTCTGTGGAGGCACAAGGCCTCCCATTGTTTTTATGAAGTTTTTAATGACTTTATCTCATTTTTCAAAGATTTATTCTTAGGGAAGGATACTCCTCGGATGTCTGGCTAAGAAACCAAGTTTTTGAACAGGAAGGGAACACTTGAACAAAAGGAAAATCACAGTGTACTAATGGTTTTTGGCTCCAAGGAAAATCCTTCTTTCCTTCGATGCCATATCATGGACAAGATGTTTGTTATATAAATAGCAAGAAAATACAACCACTGGTTACATTTTTTCCATGAAAAGAAAAAAAAATAGTTCATTCCTTTTCCCTGGAAAGTCGGGGACTTCGTGTGCAGAAATGTCAACAAGATTGACGAATTCGCAGGCAATTTCAAGAAGTTGAACCTAACATATGCTGGAATGATAAAAGGGTTCGTCCCTAATGGGAGTTTTCAAGATCATTTACTAGAAGTTGGCTTTAGCAACTCTTTTATCCATAGATGCCTGACTAAAGACAAAGAGAGTGACAAAAACAATTCTTCTTCTAGCGATTGCAATGTAGAGACATTGCAAAGCGAGACTGAATTTTACAGACAACAGAGGAAATTATTCAGTGAGAAGAGTGTCTAGTTCCCCGCTAGCACTCCCAAGATCATGACATCCCGAAGCATCGCTTCAATGTCCCACCCTAGTAAGAAAGCAACCCAAATATCTTCAAATGGAGGAGGAGATAGGAACCCTCCTCGCACAAAAATTGATAGTTCTCATAAAGTTCCCCTGACGAAGAAGAGAAAAACATTGTAGGGCAAGCGGACGAACCCGAAATTGAAAGTCAATAGATGCAACTTGAAATTGAAACTAAGCACATGCACAAAGTTGGCTTGTCTGCAGATCCGATGCACCATAGTTCCGCAATCGAAATAGCTGAGACCAACATTTTTTACGAAGATTAATCCTTTGTATTCCAAAGCCTTGTTTTTGACAGCCAATCTAAAAATATGGTCATTGAAAAGAGAGATGTAACAAATAAGAAAGGCAAATCTCTTAGAGAGATTAACTTTAGGAAAATGTGACCGTCCCAAATATACCTATTTCACTGCGCAACCGATGATTATCTTGATGATTCCATTGGAGGAATTGAAGCAGAGAATGCTTGACTGAAAGACAATGTCAAGGAATTTGAGGAGGCTTTCATTGCTACCCGAGAGTTTGTCAATCCTTTAGCAAAAATTGTGCATGCTACCCCTACAACCAAGTTAAAAGTACCCTCCAACCTCCTCGCATCATGTAGAGCCCTTGTAGATAATAACATCAAGAAAATAATGCATCTAGTTACTGAAGCCTCAGAAACATCACAAATTATAGCTTCCTTTTGAAAGAGGGAAAATAATTTTCACGAACATTTGTAGACGAATTTAAAAAATAATCAACATTTGTATGAACATATGTTGACCCCTTTTGCCAACCATGCCATCAACAACTCTGATATGAAAAGAAGACAAGAGGATCTCCTCTCCCCAAAGGGATCAAAAGATTGAAAGCATGCTGGCAAAAGAAAGTTTAGAACCTACAGCTCATTGTCAAATCATGTGAACAAGCCATATCAGAAAAAGAAGAATTATTCAGAAACCTGACCCAAATAGACTTAGCTGGAAGTACTAACGAGGTTGAAGACCCAAACTTAGTCCTCAAATCCTTGTCAATGACCAAAGAATCCTTCGATGAAAAACATGATATTTTAAAGGGGTTGTCTTTAGAAAATTTTTATGACATCCTTGAATATCGAGTAGATGAGCTCGAGAACTGGCTACTGGAATATGCAACACACAATGAATAAATTGAATAGACTCTGCATAGTATTTCTATGGATCTAAGGAAATTAGAAAATGAGCTTTTCGACATAGAAATCCAGGATGAAATCATTGTGCCCCCCATGAGAAGCTACATTGAAGAATGGTTCCAACGGAGAATGGACAACCTCATCGAGGAAGGGAAACAACCGGTTGACATGATCCCAGTGACCGTCGAGGACAGCAACAAAAACACATCGGCTTCATAGTAAGTCTATACTGATATCATCTTGTTTTCTTTATCAATCCAGTTATTCTACCTCTTTAAATAGAAATCTCTAACCAAAGGCTCATAACTTCCAATTTCTTCTTTTTAGGTCTTCCTCTCTATCGTCACGCAGTTCTTCTTTCTACAGTCCTAATTCTTGTACTTATTTGTTTTTATGGTCCGCGTGAGCCCCAATCCTAGTCTATATGAAAAACACATTTAAATTTCCAGAAATATGGAACAGATTCCATAAATATGTAACATACATTATTAATTTTTGATAAATTTCAAAGAAAACTATGCTGGATGTTAGGAAATTGTGTTTTTTATATTTGAATGTTTATCCTGGTCCTTTTTTCATATTTGATAAATTTCAAAGAAAACTAATTCGGAAATGCTAAAAAAAAATTTCCTTCAACTATGCTGGGTCTATTATATTTGAATCTAGTGTCCAAAGTCATCTTCTGCATGGATACCACATGTACTTCAACATTCATTTATTCTCATTCCAACTTGGCAGGGACTACGTTGCCAATCATTCGAAAAAATATCTAATAAGAATGTTTTTTTGAAAAAATATCTAATAAGAATGTTTTTTTAGGATGTTTTATGTTTGTTTTGGGGTTTTTGAAGGTACATTCTACACTAACATTATATGTTTAACATAGATATAATACATTCTACACTAACATAGATGTAATACATTCTACACTAACATTATATGTTTAACATAGATATAATACATTCTACACAGATTATATATTTAAAATAGATATAATACATTTGCTAAATATTAACTATAAATTACTCTCATCTAATAAAAGCCTCAAGTCTTATTCAATCATTTGGAAAAAAATATTTAATAGGGACTTTTTATATTTGCATTAGGATTTTTGAAGGTACTAAACCAATTTATACATAAAAAAAACAAAATCTAAGAAATGTAAAAAAAATGTAATTTTATCAACAATTATTTTGCCTAATTACAAAAAAAACATAAAATATTTAAATGACACCTCGAATAGAAATATTTAAATGACACCTCCAATAGAAAACTTCTTTCTGTGAAAAGAAAAAAGAAAAATTATAATTATAAAAATAAAACTTATTTGTGCGAAAAGAAAAAAAAAAAATTATAAGTATAAAAAGTCATGATCTGCCCGACATTTCACTTCAGGGCTGCGGACAGAAACTATCTGCGTTAATTGTCATTTCATAGTTACAACCTCCCCGGCCTACCACTTCATGGTTCCAGGCAGAGAGAAAGAGAGTCTGTGAAGTGGAGAACGAACACCTTACGCATGCATAACAGGAGGCCAGTGTTAAGTATTGTTACTGATGCCATGCAGTAAATCTCTCATATCTGTGAGGACACGTCAATAAGTCTGTGTCGACACGTATGGCAAGCATGCATGGTTCGTGTCGACAGTTGTAATACACGATATTTGCCTTACACAACAACACCATCGCTATTACCATGAGCGCAATACAATATCACCACAGACAGAAATTGTTTTCACGTTTCGTCGATTCAAAATGGCAAACTTACTGGCGGCCAAGTTATCGCATCGAAAGGCAAGGTAAGAACTGCTTATAATTC
>ML777126.1:2222319-2246489 GCA_009831015.1 Picea engelmannii
GCTGGATCTTTAATATTTAAAATGATGATCAGAAGAAAAGATAAGGAAATAACTCCAACCAACAAGCACTTAAGAATCTCTTAGTTGAAGATATTTAGAAGATGAACATTCAAATCTTTAGAATCGGAACCAGGGTATCGGAGATAAATCTTGAGACATAACGCTATTCATAAAGATTAGATTCAGAAAACATAGTGGTTACAGAGCAAGAAAACATTTACTGAGAAATCACATCACCAGTAAACATGCGCAGGAATCTTGTAAAGAACCTCTTTCATTAATGGCAGATCTATTCAAAAATGTTACAGCTTGGTAGCCTCCAGGGCATGAAGATCCAACCCTATTACATTAAAATCATCTCAATATATAAGATACATCTCTTCATCAAGTTCCGAGAGTCGGTTCAACCGTCTCGGCCGAAAATAGCCACCACTCCCAGAAGATTCGGAGTTTTCTGCCATAAAAATTGGACCGTTTTTCTGTGAAACGGGGGTCCATTCAAACATGATTCTCTCTTTAAATATGATACCTGGGAGAAAACTGAAAGAGATTATTGTAGATGGGCATGTGATGGACAAAAACCTCCTTCGGTTTCGCCAAATTCGTCCCCAGCTAGCCGTGACATCTCCTGCAAAATCAGGACTGAAACTGAAAATGGAAAATATGGAAAAATAGGCCTCGAAGATGCCTTCGACTCTCTCTGCTGGTAACTCTGTTGCAAAAACCGAAAAAAGGGTTTTGTTCCTCATCCTGTGCTGACAAAAAAACTCTCTCGGATTTTTAAAATTCACCTTCGTTTGCTCAGGATCTCTCTCGGAAGAATACATGGTAACATAGGCAAAAATTGTGAAAATGAGGGAAAATGGTTTTTTGGCGGGAAAAAGAATTTCGGACCCCCCCCCCCCTCGTTAAATGCAGACCGCCCGGGGGGGTCCGAAATTTTACTTGGGACGTGGATCTCAATGCTTAAATCCAGGCCGTTGGAATTTGCATGTGGTTTATTTATGATATCGGACCCCCCCCTCTCGTTAAAAGTCAAACTCACGGGGGGGTCCGATATGGAATATGGAGCGTGGATTAATTTTATGTATGGAGGATGGGGGTGCGTGGGTGGAAAGTACACGGGGGTAAGGTGGAGGCGTGAGTGGGGTGACGTAGGGGGAGTGGGTAGTGGAGGTAGGTGGGGGGGTGACGTAGGTGGGTGTTGAGTGGGGTAGGTGGGGTAGGAGGTACGTAGGTTAGGACTTAGGTAAGTTCATGTTATTATATTTTTTAGTTTTTAGTTTTAAAGTTATGTGAATTACATTGTGTTTTTAATACGTTTTTTTATTTTGTTTTTGTTAAATATTTTTTTTTTATTTAATATGTTTATTTATATTGTGTTTTTTATATATATTTTATTACATTTTGTTTTATTATATAATACTTTTTAATTTTTAATGTATTTTATTATTTTTTTTGCTTTTTTAATATTTTTTAATGTTTTTAATATTTTGTTTCTTTTTGCTAGTTTTAATTTATTTAATTGTTTTATTTTAATTTAAAACTAAGCCTAACTTCCAACTTAGTTGCTAATCTAGGTTACTAACTTAATTAATAATTAATTAATTAAAAATTAATTAATGATTAATTAATTATTAAAGGAGTTGTTTATTAATCATTTAACTTAGACTAACTTTATTTCTTTATCCTAAGTCCATTTGTGCAGGGATGGAAGGCGGGTAAGGCGAAATCAATGGGGCAAAAGGACAAGGGGGAAGAGGGCGCAGGTGTATGAAGGATTGCAGCAAGGTGATGGAGGATTGAGCGACAAGAGTGGAGGGAGGAAACAGAATCACCTGAGCAATGCTTCGTCATCGGGAGAGATGCCAAATCAACAGTCGAAGAATCGACTCGCCTATAATTATAGGTCCCTAACATGTGGCTCCACCTGGGGATGGAAGCTTCTTTCAGGAGGTGTCAAGAACCACAGACTTCTGAATATGCGGACCAGAGCTTTATCCATTGGGCTGATCCCAAAACTTATTCTGCAACCTGTAGCTGTTTTGATCTTTGCAATTGAAATGAAATCAAATGAACGCTGCTGAAAAAAAAGATGCTCAGAGTGCTGAGCTTATTCAATTTCCTACCTACCTACCCTACTGAGATCATTGCTCAGTTAGGTAATGGAAAAATGCCAATGGAGCCAATCCAGCATTTGATTTAATGGCTCTGTTCTTTCACTGTCTGTGATGAGACTCAGAAATAAGTCGGTTACTCATGCTTGAGAGTAACTTCCACCCTGCTTTCCCTTGCATAAGATTTGATCAACCCAAACAATAGGAAAAACATCAACAACAGGAAAATATCCTGTATTAAAAAATTTGTCCATATAGGCAGCTACAGGATCAATATAGGTTTGGCCTATCCTTTGGTTTTAAACCTCAAACAACTCAGCCTCAAGACTCGAATTTTCAGCTATGCATTCCGTGTCTTTCAATACTTCCTCATACAACTGTGGATGCTCTGATGGTTTGTGAAATGATGCCTCTGCTGCAAAAGACACAGAATCTGATTGCATGACCATGTCAATATCATAACAGATTTTTATTTCATGACTGGAGAATGAAGAATAATTTTGGCCACACAGGCCATCCAACTGATTAGCTATTGGATCCCGAAAGGACTGACAAGACTGCTGCATTGACCCAAATGAAATTTCCTGCTTATTTATGTATTCATCCTTCAACACTTGTCCAAGAGTCTCCTTCAAAACTTGAAATGATTTAAAACACAATGGCACAGAGTTCTTTTGGATTAAATCATCATTTGTCTCAAGCTCTAGGCTTTCATCAGGAATTTGAAAATTGAAGGAGGGTAAGTGCTGCGATTCTGGGTTTAGGACAGCCTCCATATCCTCATTGGTATCATCAATTGATTGGTCAGAGGAATATTTGTCTTCACTGTCTATAACTGGCCAAGAATTACTTTTCATAAATTGAAAAGATGAGAAACATATGGGAAAAGTGCTTTCACTTACTCTGACATTTTCTACACATTCCTCATCGCTGTCATGACTGTTGCGCAAGGGCTGATTGTCACATCTGAATGGTAAATGATCTTCTTCCTGCCAATAACATGCTGCCGGTTTCTTTAAGCATTCAACCTCTGTTTCAGCTTCATGATCATCATCATACTGATCCCACTTGGGTGGACAATCCAAGTAAGGAATTTCGTCAAACATGCACATCATATCAGCCGGTTGCTCCTCTACAAATTGAGATGGAGCTCCATCTTTGACTGTGCCGTGAATTGAATACATGAATGAATCATCATTCAGAACATGGTATCCAGGATGAGCAGAAGAATGTTTGAGGACTGGGACCGTGTCTTTCTCTGCAATCACTGGAACATGATGTCTTTGGACAGCAAGCTCATCTTTTATGTTAATCTTCTGTATCAAATTTTCTATGGCACTGGCCAAAATCTCCAGTTTATCTTTTGATGACTTCAGCTGCTCCCTTTCTTTATCCTTCAACTGTGACCTCTTGATCAGCAAGTTGGTTTCCACATCAACTGCAATTTTCTGCATTTCTTCAAGGCTTGCGGTGTTCCTTTCTCTTAGCTGAAATGTCATCTCAGGATCAAAGGCATTTGGGTAATGCAAGTGGGCAGATCCTGGGGGTGGCCTTATATCAGCAGGTATTGCATGATATGACTGATTGAATCTGGCTAAAAACTGATGTACTGTCTCCCCTGGCTTTCTTTTCAAGTGTTCATATTCTTCTAGGACAAGGAAAACATTTACCCGGACCACCCATCTATCTAGGAAAACTTGCATGAACTGATCAAAATTTCTGATACTTGCAGCTGGAAGGTTCTTGAACCAATCTTTGACTTTACCTCCCAGAGACAGGGAAAACATTCTGATGTAGACATCATCATATTCAACCTCATAAAGGTCAAGGAAATCTTCAAGGTTTTGCATATGTTTTTCAGCAGTGATCTTCTCATTTTCTCCATCAAATCTAGGCAGATTATCAATGTAATTGACAGGGAGGTCATGGAGAATAGGAGGCAACTCTAGAGGCTGGTATCTGTCTGGGACTTTTGCAAGCACAGGAGATGAAGCAAGGGGCTTACAAACATCCAGAGGTTCAACAGGAGTAGGGGACAAAGCAAGAGGCTTATGTCTCACTAGGGTCTCTACAGGTGCATCTGGGATGTGCACAGGTGTATGAGCATGTACATATTCTACAGTTGGGGGTATGGTCTCTTGAGACTCATCAATTGACTGATGGTCAAAATACTCTTCAACAATATACTTCTGACCAGGCCTAGAAAAAGACAAGACATGATTGCAGATAAAACCAAATATGTCTTGAATGCAATTTAAGCTTGAATACCTGGTCTTTCTAGGCTTCTTGGTCATGCTTAAGGTTCTTCCTCCAGTGGAGTCTTCGAGCTGGCACTGTCTGGAGATGTTTGGAGTCGCCAGGTGAATGATCTCAGCCTTCTTGTGTCTGGTCACTGTCCACCATCAGTGATCATCGCTGGAACTTGAAATGTACTACTGGGAAAGTCCCCAGTGGAGTCGCCATTAGGGACCTATAATTATAGGCGAGTCGATTCTTCGACTGTTGATTTGGCATCTCTCCCGGTGACGAAGCATTGCTCAGGTGATTCTGTTTCCTCCCTCCACTCTTGTCGCTCAATCCTCCATCACCCTGCTGCAATCCTTCATACACCTGCGCCCTCTTCCCCCTTGTCCTTTTGCCCCATTGATTTCGCCTTACCCGCCTTCCATCCCTGCACAAATGGACTTAGGATAAAGCAATAAAGTTAGTCTAAGTTAAATGATTAATAAACAACTCCTTTAATAATTAATTAATCATTAATTAATTTTTAATTAATTCATTATTAATTAAGTTAGTAACCTAGATTAGCAACTAAGTTGGAAGTTAGGGTTAGTTTTAAATTAAAATAAAACAATTAAATAAATTAAAACTAGCAAAAAGAAACAAAATATAAAAAACATTAAAAAATATTAAAAAAGCAAAAAAAATAATAAAATACGTTAAAAATTAAAAAGTATTATATAATAAAACAAAATGTAATAATATATATATAAAAAACACAATATAAATAAACATATTAAATAAAAATAAAATATTTAACAAAAACAAAATAACAAAACGTATTAAAAACACAATGTAATTCACATAACTTTAAAACTGAAAACTAAAAAATATAATAACATGAACTTACCTAAGTCCTAACCTACGTACCTCCTACCCCACCTACCCCACTCAACACCCACCTACGTCACCCCCCCACCTACCTCCACTACCCACTCCCCCTACGTCACCCCACTCACGCCTCCACCTTACCCCCGTGTATTTTCCACCCACGCGCCCCTATCCTCCATACATAAAATTAATCCACGCTCCATATTTCATATCGGACCCCCCCGTGAGTTCGACTTTTAACGGGGGGGGGTCCGATATCATAAATAAACCACATGCAAATTCCAACGGCCTGGATTTAAGCATCGATATCCATGGCCCAAGTACAATTTCGGACCCCCCCGGGCGGTCTGCATTTAACGAGGGGGGGGGGGTCTGAAATTCTTTTTCCCGCCAAAAAACCATTTTCCCTCATTTTTAAAATTTTTTCCTATGTTACCATGTCTTCTTCCGGGAGAGATCCTGAGCAAACGGAGGCGAATTTTAAAAATCCGAGAGAGGTTTTTGGTCAGCACAGGATGAGGAACAAATTTTTTTTTTCGTTTTTTGCAACGGAGTTACCAACAAAGAGAGTCGAAGGCATCTTCGAGGCCTATTTTTCCATATTTTCCATTTTCAGTTTTAGTCCCGATTTTGCAGGAGCTGTCACGGTCAGCTGGGGATGAATTTGGTGAAACCAAAGGAGGTTTTTGTCCAGAACATGCCCCTATACAATAACCTCTTTCCGTTTTCACCCAGGTATCATATTTGAAGAGAGAATTACATTTGAACGGACCCCCGTTTCGCAGAAAAACGGTCCAATTTTTATGGCAGAAAACTCCGAATCTTCTGGGAGTGGTTACTATTTTTGGCCGAGACGGTTGAACCGACTCTCGGAACTTGATGAAGAGATGTATCTTATATATTGAGATGATTTTAATGTAATAGGGTTGGATCTTCACGCCCTGGAGGCTACCGAGCTGTAACATTTTTGAATAGATCTGCCATTAATGAAAGAGGATCTTTACAGGATTCCTGCGCATGTTTACTGGTGATGTGATTTCTCAGTAAATGTTTTCTTGCTCTGTAACCAATATGTTTTCTGAATCTAATCTTTATGAATAGCATTATGTCTCAGGATTTATCTCCGATACCCTGGTTCCGATTCTAAATATTTGAATGTTCATCTTCTAAATATCTTCAACTAAGAGATTCTTAAGTGCTTGTTGGTTGGAGTTATTTCCTTATCTTTTCTTCTGATCATCATTTTAAACATTAAAGATCCAACGAGTGTGTTATCTCGCTCTGTGAAGGATTTCTCTGGCATTTCTGGTTGTCTCTTAGATTTGATTAATTACAGACCCCATAGCCCAATGGATGTGTAAGCTGTCTCAACCAATTTATAAACCCTTTTTACAACAAAACCCACATGTTCCTTTTACCTAGCCTAATATCTGAAGTTAAGAAACAAAGATAAATCATATAGAGAGATCCCGCTCTGAGTCTTGGAGGGCTATATCCAAGACTCGAAGCGGTTCTGATGTTGCCTCTGTGATTGCCTTTTCAGCCTTGGGCAAATTACAGAGTGATAACAGGTTGTTTGATTAAAGGTAGTTGTCTTACCATTTGTTTCTTATACCATTTGCTTGTAATTTTTTTTTTTTGTAAGTAAGTATTTTATATATAAAAACCTTCTAGGGCCAAAAAACAAGAGTACAAAAACTGAATCCAACCAGTTATAATTACTGAACTTCTCCAGAAGGAGAAACCAGTTCAGCCAACCGGACAATTCGAGTATCAGAGTTTCTATCAGTCCTAGAAAAAACAAACAATTTAACTACTGTGGAGGTCACTAGAGTAAAAGTAAAAGTAGGGAACATCCCTCTAGAAGGGTCATACAAATTTTGTGTAATCTGGCACATACTCGGGCAAGAGGCCTAGCCAGGGCTCCTCGATGACAGGTGTCCCGCTGGTCATCCACTGCATGTCCATGGCTTCGGTGCACTTGTTCTCATGAGAAGCCATCATGTCACTTGCCATCGAGGGGTGCGCTTGCAAACTGGTGCCTATCACCTCCGCAACTACCAGCTGAACTACACCTTGGACATTTTCTTCTTTGTTTTCTGGGGTCTACTCCTGCTCGAGAGTGTCCACGAGAGCTGGCTCGAAAGCCTTCCCATCAGATTGTTGGTTCCCTTCTACGGCTTCCTGCTGATGACTGCTTGCATGATCACTGGCAGTGAAAGGTGTGTCGCTGGAATCCTCAGGGGAAGTTTCGGGGTGGTTTGCCAGAAGCTGAAGAAGGATTGACAACCTCCCTTCCATCTACTGAACACGGAACTGAAGGTCGTCCACTCCTTCCCAGAGTTAAAAGACCAAATCATGCAAAACGGTGTAGCTTTCGCTCGGCAGTTTGGAGGAGGGTGGCTTCATTTTGCTGCTGGGTCAATCGTGGTTGGTCCTTCCGTGGGGCGATTTCACTGAGGCCCCACCTGGCGTAGGAGGAGGAGAGGAATGCCTGAAGGAGGAGGAAGGTCCAAGCCAAGAGGGATGTCGCCATGAAGAGTTCAGGGTGGTGTCAATGATGGCCAGGCAGTTAAAGGCATGGGGAGCAGGGGGTCGGAGAGACAAAGCCGAGGTGGAAGATGAACCAGAGGGCGAAGAGGATGTGCGGGGCCTCTGAGAATGCCAGGGAGAGCCCCTGCGAGGTCGCATTCTCTGTCGTGGCATGGTGAGGCCCGACGGCTGCGGGAAGTCTGCAGAGCCAAGGTTGAGGAGCCGAAGGACCATGAACAGAACCGCATAACCAGATTCAAACTACTGAGCGATAACACAAATGAAACGTGGCATTGCACTCTGCATTAAGCTGGTCGAGGGAGCTTGGTTTAATGCCCCTCCCATCGATGTTTAATTCAAATTAATGCCTGGGGGTGATGGCTGTAGTGGGCACGAGCCGAGCACATGGCTCTGTGCTCCGCTGGCCTCCTCTTGCCACCTCTACGCACCAGGTGTCGGGCTCTATCACCCCATCCGGGTGGTTGTCCACTTCCACTGCTTTACGGATGCACTGGTGGAGAATGGGATGCTCCTAAGCTAGAGAAGTGTTGCAGAGGATTTTCAGTCCCTCCCAGTTCGCCCCTATGTTAGCCAAGTAGTCCGCTACCTGGTTTTCTTTCCGTCTGACATGAGTAGGTATGACTACCTGATTGGAATGTAGTAACTATGCTATGAGTTGTAATCCATGCGAGAGCCGCCAACTTGGAGAAATTTTTTCAGGATCAGCACCATTTAAGAGCTAGCCAAGGAGGTTGACGAGGATCTGGGAGTCGCCTTCTACCAGGAGTTGATTGAAGTTGTGATCCATGGCAAGTTGCAGCCCCCGTATGAGTGCCCAGAGTTTTGCCACATTGTTCGTGGTATGGCCTAAGGAGCCTGCACTGATTAGAATAATGCGCCCATGATGATTGCGAAATACTGCTCCATACCCCGCGGCTCCTGGATTGCCTTTGGAAGCTCCGTCGAAATTGAGTTTGAAGAAGTCAGTCGGCGGGGCTGACCAAGAAGAAGGGCTAGGGGTGGGGACATGGGTGGGGGAGAAGAGAGGGGGGGGAGGGGGAGGGAGGGGGAGCCAATGTTTTAGGATTAGGATTTCAGAGGGGTTGCTAGTGAGATCTTGTTCTGTCCAAGGGTGGAGATGGAGAGTTTCCAGAATGTTGCATCGACAGCTAGTCCAACACTGTTGCCAAGGGAGGAAGGTGTTCTTGAAGATCCTTCGATTCATCTCCTTCCAAACCTGCCAAAGGATGAAGCCGGGTATCAATTGTCAAATCCGGTTCAGGAGGGGAGAGTGAAACGGCTGGTCCCTCCAATCGGCGATGGTGTCTGCAATATTGTCTCGAACATAATCCGAGGTGCGCATGATGAGCGCAGTTTCATCCCATATTTGTGTTGTGTATGGGTAGGAGGTAAGGAGGTGATTCATGGTTTCAGCTGCCTCCCCACATAGTATGCACACTGAGGGTCCCACAAAGCCTCTCTTGGAGAGATTATCCCAAGTGAGGATGCTGGAATGGGCCACCAGCCAAAGAAAGAGAGTGATTTTGGGCCAATGTCTGAGATTCCATATCTTTTGCCAAACCCTTCCTGCAGGTTCCAAGTTCGATTGGACTTTTATGTGATAAGCTTCACTTGTGCTGTAGGTGCCTCTTGGTCGATGTCCCCATCGAAGGATATCCTCCCCTGTGAGTTTGGCTATTTTCCGTTTATGCATCTCCGTCTGATAAGGGCCCAAGTCCAATTGGCCGCTTAGATGCAATCTCTGTCTGTCAACAAGCCAGTGTCGCCAAGTGTTATCTTGTGAATCACCCCTCCAGTAGTCCGCCACTTTCGTCAGGCCCGCTTGCATGGCTGGAGCGCAAATTTTCCCTGCCCAGTCCTCCTGGTCTAGAGTGGGCCATTGCTGCCAGGAATCTTTCCAGAATAAGGTCGTTTTCCCATTTCTGATTTCCCAGAAGGCGTGCTGGGTAATGAGGTGTCTATTTTTCTTGGCAACTGTCCAAACTAAGGACCCCGGTGTGTCCCCATTCCAGTGTATGAGGTTTTTTTCTGCTATCGCGGGTGCGTATTTCTTCCTCCAAAGTCGTGCCCATAGATCCCTTGGGTTTTTAAGCCACCTCCACCAAATTTTAGTGCTGAGGATTTTATTCATGATGCTAGGATCCCTTAGTCCAAGTCCTCCTTGCGCTTTGGGCTGGTATATTTTGTCCCAGCTGACCAGCACTATTTTCTTCCCTCTGTTGAAACCTTGCCATAGGAAGTTCCTGGTTGACAGTACAAAGGTAGGGGCCACCAGCACCAAGAAGATATAGGTGGGGAGGGCCTGAAGAACCGCACGGAGAAGTGTGAGCCGGCTAGGAAGATTGAGAGCTCTAAGGGTCCAAGAGGAGAGCTTCTTGGTAAAAGAAGAGAGCAGCTATTCCCAAGAGGAGTTTCGAAGGGCATTATCGATCAAAGGAATGCCCAGGTATTTGGATGGAAGGGAGCTTCTTTGAAAGCCTAAGAGGTCAGAGATATGTCTTTGTACCGGAGGGGGTGTGTTAAAGAAAAAGATGAGGGATTTGTCCTTGTTGCAGTCAAGACCTGAGGCGTCCGAGAAAGTCTGGAGGATTTGGAGAATGGAGTTTGCTTCTCTAACTGTTGGAGTACCCATCAGGAGTGTATCATCCACGAATTGACTATGTGAAATAGGAGGAGAGATACCATGCAACGATAGACCTTCCAGAGTGCCATTCTCTACTGTCGCTTGAATACTCCTACTTAAGCCTTCTACCATGATTATGAAAAGGAAGGGGGAAAGGGGGTCCCCCTGTCTAATTCCTCGTGAAGGGGTAAAGGGACGTGATGGGACGCCATTGACAAGGATGGAGAAGAAAGCAGTGGAGGTGAGGTTCAGGATCCAAGTCACCCAGAGTTTATCAAATCCGAAAGAGAGGAGAAATTCCTTCATGTAGTCCCAACTTAACTTGTCAAAGGCCTTGGAGAGGTCTAGTTTTAGTAGCATACCTGGCGTTTTGGTTTTCTTAAGAGAATGAATTACCTCATGCGCCAGGATAACGCTGTCTAAGATTTGTCTTCCCTCGATGTAACCAGATTGTTCCTGAGAGATGATGGTAGGAAAGATGGGTTTGAGTCTGCGGGCTATTACCTTTGTCAGAAGTTTATAGATGACGTTACAGAGAGCAATGAGTCTGAACTGTTTCGGATGATGAGAATGTCCCTCTTTGGGTATGAGTGTGAGGAAAGTAGCATTAAGAGCTTGAAGGACCTGTCCAGTGGCATGGGAGTCCTCAATAATTTCCCAGACCTCCCTTCTTATCATCGGCTAGCAGTGGTGGAAGAAATCGCTGGTGAAACCGTCCGGGCCAGGAGCCTTGCTGTTGGGGGTGTCTTGCAGTGCCTGATCCACCTCCTCAATTGTGATGGGCTGTAGCAGAGCTGAGTTTTTCTCTTGGGTGACTAGGGAGGGCACATGTTGCGTTATTTTGGCTATGGCTTCCGATCTGTTTAGGGATGGCTTGGTGAGTAGGTTCTTATAGTATTATGTCAATGTAGCAGCCATGTCTTCATGATCCAGTATGTGATCACCGGTGTCGGAGGTTAAATGCGTGATTCTATTTGAATGGCGACGTTGCATGACCTATCTGTGGAAGAACTTGGTGTTGCGCTCCCCCTCCTCGAGCCATTGGATGCGTGACTTCTGCCTCCATAATATCTCTTCCTGTGCTTTCCTGGTGCCCAGTTGTTGAGTGATTGCTGCTTCCTGGATTTTCAAATCATCCGTTAAGCCGCACATCCATATCTGATGTTGTATCTTCTCCATTTGCTCTGAAAATTGCCATTGGGAGTCGAAGATGTTGCCAAAGGTATCCTTATTCCAGGTTTTAATGAGTTTTTTAATTTTTTTTAATCTTTGATGAAATCTGAACATCTTGGATCCCTGTGTAACTTCTGCTTGTTCCCACCAGTCTTGGATTTTGGCCTGGAAATCTAGATGGTTGAGCCAGAATTGCTCGAAATTGAAAGGTTTTCTCCCTGGTGTCACCTGTACTTCTATCCACAGCTGGATGGGCCAATGATCCGAGCCGTGGGTGTTTAGTATGCTTTCCTCCATGGCCATACCTTCCAACACGATGGAGTCAGAAATTAGAAAGCGGTCAAGTTTGCAAGTGATCTGGTGAGATCATGTTCGTCTATTGGTCCAGGCGAAGGTGCCATTGGTGGGTTCCAGGTCGATCAAGTTGAGTTTGTTGATGAGGCTATTGAAGTCATTGGTGTCTTGATCTAGACGTCGGGATCCCCCTCTTTTCTCTTCCAGGATTCGAATGAGATTATAATCGCCCCCTATGCTCCAGTGCTTGTGTCTAAGCAGGATGTTGAGATAATCTAGGCTTCTGAGGAAGGCCTATTTTTCCCTAGGATTGGCTGGGCCATAAACATTAGTGATGTGACCCGGTTTGTTAGATCCTATGAGTCTGTAGTCTGTGGTGATGGACCAGCGAGTGGTAGTGAAATTTTCTAACCTCACTGTGGCCGGGTTCCAGAGAACAGCTAGTCCTCCAACTGTACCTGTAGCTTCTATTGACACCACTTCCTCTTGCTTCCAGTAGTGGGGGAGAAGCTTATTAATGTCTTCATTTGAGCATTTTGTTTCCTGAAGTAATAATACATCCGGTTTCTCTGCAAAGATAAAATCCCGTAGCGATTTCTGTTTGCTACGTCCATTGAGGCCTCTTATGTTCCAAGAGATTATCTTCATGATGATGGGGGAGTGGGGAGGAGAGGGAAGCTGTCTGCGATTAAGTGCATTTGCCCTGAATTGACCATGAACTGCCCTATTTCCTGTATGAGTGTGGTTGTGGACTTCCTTCCTCATTTTTTGTCGTCTTTCTGATTTTTCCCCTAATTCTTCATTTGGTTGCCCTATATCCCTAGGCTCTTGCTGGATCGTGCTAAGGAGCCTGTGGAGGAGTTGATAAATATCTTGTGGACCTTCCTCAGTTGATCTCGAGGTATGGTATATAGTTTTTGCTATCTGTAGGCATGTTCAAGGTGTTCCAAATCCACCCCAGCCAGATCTTTCTCTTTCGTTTCCATCTCTGCGTCCCCATCCTCGAGTTGCAAGGCATATTTCAGGTTCTCTGCTGTGGATTGTGGATCGTGGTCGGCTTTCTTTCCTTATGGTTGCCCATCTTCCTCCTGTTCCTTATAAGAGGAGGTGTTTTCCACAGGTAGCTCCTTAGAAGTGATGTTGGTTGCAGGGTTCTCGGCCTGATCCTATAAGATAGCAAATTTGTTACGTGTGGAGGGATCTTTACTTACTTGGTTTTGTTGTCGTCGCCCAGCTTGTCGTCGTTTCCCTCCTGTTTGAGCGAATCCATCCTTGTCTTTTCCATCTTCTGGGTTTCCTTCTTTAGGAGCGACATTGAGGGGGCATTCTCTAAATAAATGCCCATGTTCATGGAATTTTTGGCATCGGAAGGGAATATGTTTGTAATCAATGGTTTGTATCCAATCTTCGTCCTGATATTCAAGGGCAATGGTTCCTGGCAGTGGTTTTTCTATATTCAGATACACACAGATACGCGCATACGAGGTGTATCGCCTCTGTTTTTTGGCCTCTGAGGACTTTACATAGACTCCAATAGTGTTTCCTATACCAGCCAGGACCTCTTCCAACTATAATTCTTGAGGAAGGGAGTACAAACGGATCCACACTGGAGCATGGGCAAAATATTCTTTTTCTGGGCTGAATCTCTCGGTCCAGAATCTTAGGAACAACCCGACTGAGTTAAAAAAATAAGGTCCCCCATCAAAGATGCAGGTTCGGTCCTCAAGATTGTGTAGAATGATTGTAAAAAAACCCTTTGAGCCTAGCTATAATTCGTAGTGCCCTTTTGGTTTCCACCAGTACTGTATCCATTTGATTAAATCTCTTTCTGAGGGCCATAACCCTAAAAATTTCCCTACCAGAGCATGGTCTCTCATGTACTGTTTCTGCTCCTCTATCCTTGGAGAGTTAACTATGTACTTCGGAGTTTGCGGTGCTTGTGGAATGCACTTACCAGGAAGCCAAGGCGTCGATGTTGTAGCAGGGGCTGCTGGGTGTTCTGGATCGATGTCCATTTCGTGGTCTTTGAAGGTGTCTTTCGTGATGAGTGTTGCTTGCAGGTCCGACGGCGGCTCAAAGGACGGCCTCTTAAACCCCTCTCCACCGCTGCCATTTGCTGTAGCTTCACTGTAGGAGGCGTCGACTCGTCCTCCTTCCTTCGGAATCATGACCCTCACGGGCCTGTGAATGTGGTCACTCAGTTTTGGCTCCAAACCCTAAATCGAAAGGTAGGTCTTGCAGAGCGAATTGTCACATAACATTCACAAAGCAAAATATTTGACTATAACCCCCATTTTCTTGTAATTTAATGATTACTATCATTTCTATAAAAAATAATGCATTGTCCATTCTCAAACATAACCATATATCCCTTTTGAGCTATGTCTCCAACACTAATTAGGTTATTTTTTAAACTTGTGACATAGTATACATTTTTTATTGGTTTAATGTCAACTTGCATGGTGCAAATGGTGATGTACCCTTTACCCATGACTGGTACTTTGTTGTTATTTCCCATTCTCACCTTAAATCGCACTGATTCATCAATGCTAGAAAACATTCTTTGTTTGCACTCATGTAGTTTCTAGAACCATTATATAAATACCAAAATTCTTTATTAATTTATTCTTCTACAATGCAAATGATAACTAGATTTTCCTTCTTTTCATTCTAACTTTCTTCTCTCCTAATGAAATTTCAGTTTTTCTTTTTCCTGCATTCAAATGCATAATGTCCCACCTTTTCACAGTAATGACATTGGAAATTGATTTTTTCATACATTTGTGAAACGATTCCACATGAATTAGTACAACTCCTTCCTTTTCAACTTGTTTTGGAAAAATTGCTTCATCCTCTGTCATGGTTGTTGAAATTTACATTTATACTTCATGTAGAAACACCTCTACCCCTGTATGATTTTCCTCTTACTCCGATTGAATCTTGAGATATAAAATATTTCTCTGAAGAGAGTGGGTGATCTATTCAATATTTTTTCATGGGTTTGCAAGGAACCCATAATATCATGAATAGACATTTGAGTTAAATCCTATTCCTAAAAAAAGAGGATCAATTCTATGAGAAAAAATTCTCAAGATATTTTCTATGACTCTTTGATCCTCAACAGTGTCTCCATTAGTTTCAATTTAATTAACCAAGCTCATAGAGGTAGTAAATAAATCCATCATTGACTATGACTCCTTCATTTCTAAATTTTCAATATATCTTCTTAACAATTGAAACTTGATGAAATTTACCTTGCTACTCACTTGGTATGCATTTTTCAAAGTCTCCCATGCTTTCTTGGATTTTATGGCTACTACTATTCTTGGAAAAATAGAGTCCCCCATCATTGTTTTTATAAAATAAATAGCTTGGGAATCCTTCTTCTTATGATCCTTTATATTGTTCTCTCATCTTGAGTGAGTGCATTAAAAGAAACTTGACTTGTATTCTTAGGGAAACCATTTTCAAGAAGCTCCCACAATTCTTGAGAGCAGAAAATGGTCTGCATCTTGATGCACTAGACATCATCATTATTGTTATCAAACCGTTGTACTTGTTGCCACATGCTACTACTTCTATCCATCTCAAGTAACCACAAGATAAACACCAAAAGCCTCCTAGACCTTAATTCAATACCATTTTGTAGGAAAAAAATCAAAGTGTATGTACAAAAATATAGTGAAATAGAGTATTAAACAAGAATATTTGAATTTGAGACTACTATAATATTTGAGACTACTGTATATGTAAGAAAATCAGAGATTTATATTGCAATATGAAATATTTTACAATTAGTGTTGTTGCACATTCTATTTGTCCTCTTATTCAGTAATAATGTCTAATTATCTTCCACATACAAAGATGGATACATATATTTTATTTAAACAAAACTATGCCACAAAATATCTTACCCACTACAACCATATCCATTGATTTTTTGGCGACTAGCTAAAATATCTATGAGAGGTTCAACAATTGTCTATGAGTGAAATTCAAAATAGGCTACAAAGTTGTTGGTTAGGTGAGTGCATGTCATTTATTTCATACTACTCATAAAGCTTATTTTCAACATCCATATTCGTCCCACCAACCCTCAATGGTTAGGACATGGTTTTCATTGTTTAGATGGAAGTATTTTGTGTAGATATTGGACCAACTAGAATCAATGGTCCTCCATTAAATTCAGTTATCTTTTTGTTGTAAATACAAAAATGTTTAAGTTTCCAAGAGAAGAATGGGATAACCATGCAAAAATGGTTCTCCATATACAACATACACCTAGGTTGATTCTGTTAGTATTGTGCCATCCATGTAAAAAAAAAATTCCATTAACGATATTTTGTATTAACTTAAGCCTATTTTATCATGGTAAACCAATTCCATGAGGTCAAACACCATACACCTACACCTAGATCAATTCCATTAGTGTTGATAGAATAGTTAGGGAAAAATATTTTTTGTTAAGCCTCTTTGATCATGGTAAGCCAACTCCATGAGGTCAAACAACTTCCCCTCTACATTGTATTGTGCCATCCATGTAAAAAATGTTTTCCATCAACGATCTTTTGTATTAACTTAAGCCTCTTCAATCATGGTAAACCGATTCCATGAGGTCAAACACCATACACCTACACTTAGAGAAATTCCATCAGTGATGATATAATAGTTAGGGAACAATATTTTGTGTTAAGCCTCTTTGATCACGGTAAACCAACTCCAGGAGGTCAAACACCTTCCCCTGTATAGTATGGGATGGTTTCAACATGAGTTGCTTGTGTGGTGGCCCCATAAAGACCACTAATCGACTTAGAATAAGAAAAGATCAAATCACTTTTTCATCTCTAACTAATAAGAAACACTTTCATTGTCTTGGGCACATACATCCTCTCACGAGGTATTTTGAAACAAGGACATAAAACAACTTAAAAAAACATCGTTACAACACAATTTTCAAATTGAAAACACAACATCAACTCGACTACTCTCCAATGAATGGAGCCTTGGAGCATGAATGAAAATTAACATTGAATAATACCCTAGAAGCTAGGCTGCAATGTCATAATTCATCACACATAGACATAATAATTCGATTCTATTAACAAGAAAGAGAACTCTTCAATTAATGGAGCCTAATAGAACAAGAAATACAACTCTCCAATTAATGGAGCCTTGTATCATAATAACAAAATTATGTTTAATAATAGCCTAACAATGGATCCTTGTATCATAATACTGAAATTATGTTGAATAATAACCTAACAATGGAGCCTTGTATCATAATAACAAAATTATGTTGAATTATAGCCTAACCGTGATCATAAGATCGACATTCCCAACCATCATGTTGAATGGTCTCTGGTTTGGAACAGATAGGGAATTTATCATTGATGAATCCACTATTTCCCCATCATGATTTAGATGGAAGCCCCTGATACAAGGTCAAACATTTAACAACTCTGACTTTGTATGAAATATTGGAAGATCCTTACTTGTAACGACCCTTGATTATTAAGTATAATTAATTTAATAATATAATCCTAAAAGATTATCTAAACTATATTTATGTCTTAAAATAACATTTCTAATTGATTATTATTAATTAGTTATTCATGATGGTTAATGATTAATTTAAGTATTAATTAATTCATTAATTAATAATGTATTAAATAAAAGGTGGATAATAAAATATAATACTAAATTAAGTTACGTATCCCACAAGGGATAACATATTAAATACATGAGGATAAAATAATAAAGGAGGGATAAGGGTATTAACGGCGGGAGGATAAGGGGTAATAAAGGAGTTAGGTAGGGAGTTAATGGGGGGAGGAGTGTCGGTGAAGGAGGGATAAGGAAGGAAAGGGGTTGGAGGGGAGGATCATTCTACGGGAGTTGGCCATGGATTTTGGATAGCTCTGAGTATTGCAGAGAGGGAGGAATTTTATGAGTGGCATTGACACAGTGGACCGGAGTTGCTAGGGGTTTTGGGCTCAGAGGGCCAGGATATCCGTTGATATCCTGGGGCTAGGGAGATAACTAGTCGGCAGGGAGGACGGTTTTGGGTAGTGTTTTGTAGAAGCGGGAAGGAAGCAAGCGGCGGGCAAACACAGGTTGATAGCATCAGATTCAGGTATTTGCCAAGATATGCATTGTTTTGTATAAAAATTTGTTATTAATTATTATTATGATGATGAATTTGAATTGCGAATGTGCTAATGAAGTAATTTTTAAATTTTACTGTTGTGTTGTAATTCAATGGTTGTTTAAATTAATTCCGCCATTACAGCTCCTGCAAGATCGGGACTGTAACAGAAAAGTGGAAATCTAGAAAAAAGGGCCTCGAAGATGGCTTCGATTCTCCTTGCTCGTAGCGTCGTTGCAAAAACTGAGAGAGGTTTTTCCAAAGACATCATGTTCCATTGATTTCAGAGAAAGACACGGTCATAGTTCCCAAAAAAATTTCTGCTCATCCTGGGTACCATGGTTTGAATAATGATTCGTTCATATATTCAATTCACAACACAGTCAAAGATGAAGCTCCATATCGACTTGTAGAGGAACAACCCGCTGACATGATATGCATGTTCAATGGCATTTCATCCATGGATGATTTACCCAAGTATGAACATTATGATGATGATCATGAAGCTGAAATAGAGGTTGTCTGTTCAAAGAGACCAACAGCATGTCATTGGCAGGAAGGAGATCATTTACAGTTCAGATGTGACAATCGGCCCGTGAACAACAGTCATGACAACGATGAGGAAGAGACAAAAAATTTCAGAGAAAGGGAAAAATCGTTGCCCTTATGTTTCTCATCTTTTCAATTTCTGAAAAGAAACTCTAGGCCAGTTGTAAATAGTGAAGACAGAAATTTCCTTGATCAATCGGTTGAAGATGCCTTTAAGGATGTTGAGGTTGTTCTAAATCCAGAGTTGTTTCCCTTTACCTACTTTGATTTTCAAATTTCAAATGAAAGCTTAAAGCCTGAGACAAACTGTGAGTTAATCCAAAATAACTCTGTACCATTGTTCTTTAATTCATTTCAAATTTTGAAGGAGACTCTTGGACAAGTGCTGAAGGATAAATACATAAAAGGTCAGGAAATATCATTCGAATCAATGCAGCAGTCTTGTCAGTCTTTTCAGGATCCAATAGCTGATCGGTTGGATGGCCTGTGGGGTAAAAATCATTCCCCATCATCCAACTATGGGATAAAACGCTGCTATGATATGGATATGATAGGACCATCCACTAGAGGGGTTTGCTCAGCAGAAGCATCATTTCAAAACCCATCAGGAAACTTGTAGCCATGTCAGGAAATGCTTGAGGATGAAGATAACATAGATACAGTGCCAGAGCTACCATCCAAGAATCAAGGAACATGTCATTTCTACCTTGATCTTGTAGCTACCTATATGGAGAATTTTCTCACTGTAGAGCCTCAATCTTTCTCTGACATTACTTTTGTTTTTCAAGATTGTCGAGGTCTCTATGGTAAATATCAATCACGTTTTCAGTAGTGGCCTTTTCACTTTGCAGTTTTGAGTCGATGGGCAAAAGGTCAAACTGCGCTTTTCACTGTGCTAACGAGCAGTCAAGCAGTCCACTGGTTTAAGAAGCTACTTGATTGGCTTCATTGGAATTTTTGTATTATTTGATTTAACAAAATTATCAGTTGCATAAGGTAGGTAGGAGAATGTGAATAAGCCCAGCATTTTAAGCATCTCTTTTTCAATAGTGTTTAGCTTAATTTGGTTTCAGTTGCAAGATCAAAACAGGTACAGGTTGCAGAATAAGATTTTGGGATCATCCCAATCGATAAAACACCGGTTTGCATGTTCATAGGTTTGTGGTTCTTGACACCTCCCAAAAGTAGCTTCCATCCCCAGGTGGAGCCACTATTATAACCCTATGATTCATAGGATCATCTGTTGACTGGAAATTTTTCACTCTGGGTGTATAGGTTTGCAAATAATACTTCATCTCTGCAAATTATTTTCAAAGGAAGCAGTGCACAAAACCCACCAAAATCGCTAAAATCCTAAGTTTTTGCTGCATTCGTGCTTGGAGAATAAAGAACACGCTTAGATCGATGGTCGATCTAGCGGCGCGTAGATCAACGGCTAAAGGTGGATTCCGGACCCCCTCGACTGTTATGCCTTTAACGGTGGGGGGGGTGGTCCGGAATCAGGTATAAAGAAGGCGCGCATCTGAACAGCTGAGGCACCAACATTTTCATCAATGACTGAGATTGAATTCCGGACCCCCCAGACCGTTTTGCTTCTAACGGTGGGGGGGGGGGGGGGGGCGGTCTGAAATGAAGCATTTTTCTCTGGCGGGCCCTATCCCAACGTGTCACCCATCCGTCGCATTGGACCTCCTCCGCTCCAAACCACTTACTGCTTACCACCCTTCCAACTTACTACCATACCACTCCTGCATCGTGACATCAGCCTCCATTATCCCGCCATCTCACTCGTCCATGAATAAACAGACTTAGGATAAAAACATTAAGTTAATAATGCTAGTAATAAAATTTGATATAGTTAGTTTAATAAGTTGGATTAGTTAATAATTAGTTGGTTAATTAATAATAAATCAATTGTTAATTAATTAATGGTTAATAATATAGTTAGGTTAGTAACTAGGTTAGTTTTAAATTAAATAAAACAAATTAATAAAATAATACAAACAAAACAAATCATAAAAAATTAAAAGTTAAATTAAAAACATATAATATAAAAAACAAAATATAATATAAATTTTATTATATAAAAAAATTTAAATTAAAACATAAAAAACAAATCAACATCAAATTTAAAAAGAACTGGCCCATGCTTGAAAGGTATGGACCAAGTTACTATTATTGCATGGGGCTTTATTTCAATTCTTTTATGCCCTATTTTCTTTTCTTTTTTCTTTTTCTTTTCTTTTTCTTTTTCTTTCTTTTTTCTTTTCTTTTTTCTTTTTTCTTTTTCTTTCTTTTTTCTTTTCTTTTCTTTTTTCAAATTATTTGTAGAATGAAAAATCATTTGTCAACAAAAACACAAGAGACAGATAATATCCCAGTCACCAGTTGATTCCTATAACTTATAGGGTGATAATAGCGGCTCCACTTGGGGATGGTACTTGCCCTATGAAGTGCCAAGAATCCTGGTTCCTGTCATTCTGAAAATTTTTGCCTAGTAGCCTTCATTGGTTTTATTCTTAAAAATGGAAAAACAATGATCAACATCTTAGGGCCTTCTCTTCGGGCTTCAACCAACTGACTAATGTTCTTCACTCAGAAAATGCAAGTGAAAAATGAAACTTAAAATGGTATGTACAATGGAGAGTGGAAACTTGAATCTTCTATTGAGGTGGCACATAATGTTTCAGCATTCTTCCATTCATAGGTGCTCCTAGAAGATCTGTCCCATCAACGTTGTTTAGCAAGAAAGCATTGTTTCCCCTGAAATCTTGGATCATGTATGGTCCTGTCCACAGATTGTCAAATTTTTCATTCTTTCCCTTGTCTTCATTTCTGGCATCCCATCTCAGCACCAAATCTCCTAGCTCAAAATCATCCTCCTTGGTTCTTTTTTCAAAGATCTTCTTGATGTTTTCTTGGATGACCTGTGTTTTGCTGAAAAATTCCTCCCTGGACTGCTGCAAATGGATCATCTGGTTGATCCTTCTCTGTGAGTTATTTGGCTCAACTTGTACCTCTTGAAGCAACTTCATGACAGGGACTCCTAGAGAAGTGGGGAAAACTGCCTCTGTACCATAGACCAGCTGGTAGGGTGACATACCAATCGACCTTTTGGTGGTCGATCTGTCAGCCCACAAAGCGAACACCAACTTGTTGTGCCATGATTTCTTGTTCTCCTGCAATGTTTTCTTGATGATATTTACTAAGGTTTTGTTTGAAGATTCCGCCAGCCCATTCCCCTGAGGGTAGTAGGCTGTGGAATTCTCCAAACCAATGTGATACTGGTTGCAGAAATCTATGAGTTTCTTCGATCGAAAGGCAGCTGCATTGTCAGTTATAATCTTTCTAGGACATCCAAAGCGAGACAAAATATTATTTTCAAGCAATTTGATAATAACTGAGTCAGTGGCTTGCCTGCTTGGTACTGCCTCGATCCATTTGATAAAATAATCAGTGGCAGTGAGAATCCACTTGTGCTGGCCTGAAGATGGGGGGTGTATTTCTTCAATGAAATCGAGTCCCCATTGCTGGAAAGGGGCCTCGATTGAGATCAATTTCAGAGGTAGAGGGAGAAGTTTTCTTTTGCCTTCAAACAGCTGACATTGATGACATGTAGTTACCTTTTGATGCACATCGACAAATAGGGTGGGCCAATAGAATCCAGCTCTGAGTATTTTGTTGGCTATGACCTTCCAGTTCAAATGGCCACCACATTCTTCTGCATGAAACTCTTGTAACACTTTATCAGCTTCATCTTTCAATAAACAGTTTAACAGAATGCCTCCAAGATCTTTCCAATACAAATTTCCTTCTAGAATACAGAATTTTAAGGCTTTCAACTTTAAAAATGTAGCTTTGGTCTTAGTCAAACCAGGGGGAGCTTGTAGATTTTGAAAAACGAATATAAGGTCCGCGTACCATGGAGAGTTGAGAAATACCTCTCTCACGTTTGGAGTCGCCATCTCGCCTTGTTCATCTGCCACATCTAGAAAATTAATGTCAAGAGCATGGAAGTTAGATTCAACCATTATTTTAGCAGGGCCTTGACCTTTGGTTAGTTTCATGGGCTTAATCTCTATATCGTATTCTAAAATGACAGCAATCCACTTTCCCCTTCTTCCATCTGGATTGTCCTGTGTCAAAATGTCCTTAACTACCGCACTCAGAACATAAGCTATGGTGTGGGAATGGAGAATGTAGACCCTAAAGTATTTTATGGCTTTTACCAAAGCAAAAGCTTATTTCTCCATTATCTTGTAATTCAGAGCAACGTCCCTTAACGCTTTGCTAAAGAAAGCTATGGGTTGTTCATACCCTTCGCTGTTCTTTTGCAGTAACACCGCTGCTATAGTATGTTCGGAAGTGAAAGAAAAGAGATAGAAATCTTTAGTAAAATCGAGACTGATCAAAACAGGGGCTTTTGTGAGTGCTCGTTTGACTTGTTCGAAAGAATGTCTGGACTCAAAGTCCCATTTAAGTTTTACATCCTTTTTTAGCATATTTGTGATGTTTCTGAGGAGTTCTGCCAGATTGGGAATGAATCTTCGTAGAAAGTTAATTCTCCCAATAAAAGACTGTAGTTCTTTGAGGTTTCTTGGATGTTCTAAATTTTGTATGGCCTCGGTTCTACTAGGGTCTATTTTGATTCCATCTTTGTGTTGGGGTCCTATAATTATAGGCGAATCGATTCTTTGACTATTGATTTGGCGTTTTCTCTCGTGATGACGAATTCATGGCTCAGGTGATTCCATTTCCTCCCTCCATTCTTGTCTCTCGACCCTCCATCATCCTGTTGCATCCTTCATCCTCCGCTGCACCTTCACTCCCTTGTTCTGTTGCCCCATTGATTCTGCCTTACTCGCCTTCCATCCCTGAATAAACAAGACTTAGGATGAACAAAATGACAATAAAAGTAGTTAGATTAACTGATATAGTTAGTATAGGTTAAACTAGTTAATAAAGAGCTAGCTAATAATTAATTAATTATTAAATAGTTAATTATTACTTAAGCTAAAAAAATCTAGGTTAGTAACTAAGTTAGTAATTAAGGTTAGTTTTAAATTAAAATAAAACAATTTAAAAATAAAAACAAAAATAAAATATAATAATAAAATAACATATAAAATAAATTATAATAAACATTTTGTATATAATACAAAAAACAATTTAAAAAAAAAACAAAAAAGAACAAAACATAACAAAAGAAATAAATCAAATTAAAAAAATAAAACACAAAACCAAAACATATATTATAAATAACACAAAACACATATAAAATAAAATTAAAAACAACAAAACCCAAAATAACATAAAAAATATTAAAAACAAAACAAATTTAAAAAAAAAAGAACAAAAAACAAAAAACAAAACTAACCTACGTATCCTAAGCCTACCCCCCTCACTCCCTACGACACTCCCACATCACCTTCCACTCAACTCCACTCCCCATCCCCCTACATCATCTCCTACTATCCCCTTCACACTCCCGTGCATCTCCTTACAACGCGCCCTCTATCCACCATACCTTATAATACATCAACGCACCAAATAAATTCCAGAGCCCCCCTCACCTTTCGGGATTTAACGAGGGGGGGGGGGGGGT